>JBBPBX010001540.1:0-15000 GCA_038048925.1 Garcialebias charrua | reverse complement strand
GCAAGGGGGAGGAGGGAGAAGGGTTTCTGCTCGAAAATTTCCTAAGTTTCAGGGCTTTACAGAAACTGCAGACCGTGCCTTTAAAACGTGATTTATTTCATCATGTTTACATGTTACTTCAAGCACTGAATCAAATGTTTCATGTTTACCACGAGTTTTTATTAAATGAGAAAAAACAACAACCACTTCCATGTTATTATTCAACCGTACAAATATTTCAACACAAAATAATGAATGCAACAAACACTTTTTTTCAATCTACATTTTACACAAAACAGTACTAGCAGCTGTACAAGTTTTTGAAAACAATGAATGCAGCATACAGTATACCGTAATCTCACCCCCCCACCCCAAATCTACATTTTCCATGCCGGTATTTATCAATACAAACACTGCAGTGTCATATTAACATGTGCAGGTTTCATTTGCATTAGGTTTTACAACCACACTAGGAGACATGTTCATTAAAATGCAGCACATATACACAATCTTGTCGAGAAGCACCATTTCTTCACCCTCACATGCAAGCAGCCACCTAACTGGTATAGTTCTGTGTAATATTTTGTATTCGTTTCCCATGAAATCAATCATTCTTTCCACAAGAATTCTAAGGTGTGCTACAGCAACATCCTTAGCCTCAAGTTGGCATGTCCCTTCAGTGAATGATGGGGTTTTAACCTCAGCACACATCATTCCCGCACTGTCTTTAATATCAAAGCCTCTGGCAGCCAACACAATGTCCCCGGGTAGTAATTTGGAGAGAAGGCCACAGTTTTCTATCATGTGCTTGTCTGAGGCACATCCACCCCATCCCTTGGAAATAAAACAAATTGCACCATATGGTGTGAAACCAATAAGGTATTTCATAGTGTGCCTACCTTTGTCATGAGAAAAGGTTTGCACTCGGGCTTTGAATTTTGAGGGTCTTTCTATGTCTATTTCAAAACAGTCAATGATAATGGCTACACGTTCTCCAAATGTTTCAAAAAACGGACGAGGCATTGTGGCTTGTATACAATGCCTCTCAGGCCAGAGTACCATGGGCTGAAGGCGTGCATACAACACATCTACAGTATCAGCGAAGGTGTTCCACAGAGTTGTATGTGACACGTTAAAAAGATGGCAGAGATGCTGAACAGGCAGATCAAGTCTAAGACGCATCAGTGTAAGAACAACCATTTGAAATTGTGAAAGTTTGTTTGATGTGAGCAGAAAAGGCCTAACAAGTTCAAACAACGACGACAAGACGGCAAAGCATTGAACTCCTGTATAGTATCTGACTTTTTGTGTGTCATCCTTAAAAAATTCTTTGTCCAGCCGTTTTTTATTCAGCTCTGACCTCAGCTCCCTGTTCTCCTGTAACAGACGATTAACTTCTGCTCTTCCATGTTCACACGGCTGACTTTCTGTTTGTTTTGCTGCTGCTTCGTGGTCCTCTTCCCCATCATGTGCAGCATCAGTGAAGTCCTCTTCCCCATCATGTGCAGCATCAGTGAAGTCCTCTTCCCCATCATGTGCAGCATCACTGAGGTCCTCTTCCCCATCATCTGCAGCATCAGTGAAGTCCTCTTCCCCATCATGTGCAGCATCAGTGAAGTCCTCTTCCCCATCATCTGCAGCATCAGTGAAGTCCTCTTCCCCATCATCTGCAGCATCAGTGAGGTCCTCTTCCCCATCATCTGCAGCATCAGTGAAGTCCTCTTCCCCATCATCTGCAGCATCAGTGAGGTCCTCTCCTGGGGTTTCCACCACAGACTTTCCATCTTGCTCCTCTTCTGTAGCCTCCACTACCGTATCTTCAGCATGTTCATCTTCTGGGGTTTCTGATCCAGTCTCTTTCACTTGCTCCACTCCTGCAGCCTCCATCACGTGTTGATCCACCATTTCCATCGCTGCCTGGCCTTCAACTTCCCCTTGTGCGCTGCTGTAACTTCGCTTTAATCGACGAGCGCGTCGGTCTGATGTTGACACTTTTACCTCAGAGTGATGATCCATGTGCAGTGTTGGAGCCCAGGCAGGACTGAACTGTCCTTGGGTGTCCTGAAAGGTGCTTTTAAATAAAATGAGAAGAAAAAAAAATGATTATGAACTCATCCATTTCATATGAAGGTTTGCCTTGAAGAGGACATATCAGAACACAGATCAGAATTACGGTACTACTGTCAAACTGATAACACAAGAAACTTTAAAGTGTTTATTTCACAACAATGGAATAACACATATGTCCACTGTTGGATTTTACAGTCTTTTATTTCTATTATATATCTTTTTACAAGCCTTGAAATGTCACATTCTGATGCATTTATACAATGTGCGTGTGTGTCTTCATTTATTCTATTTACAGGCCTGTATTCACTTTAGAGTGTTCACTAATTACTTTACGGTTTACATATAATCTCACATTTATTAATATTAATCTTTCAGGTTCACACTAACAAGTTCTAATCAAACATTAAGTGGAACTCTACAAGGTAAGAAACCCACTACTTGCTCTCTTCTGCTCAGCAAGAACATGGTGCGTCTTTGTTCTCTGAGCAAAAGTCAGCACATGGCAGAGGGAGAAGCATAGTTGCCAAGTCTGCTTATTATAAGCGACCTTGGGCGTGTTTTTTCTGCAGCCGCCTATAAATTTTGGCGAGTCGCGGGTTATGGTTTCCTGGGCTTGTTTTTAGTGTTCTATCGCTTGTTTGGGCTGGTTTTGCTGTCCGAGTGAAAGCGAAAATTTATACGAGTGGTAGGTAGTTTGTCGCTTCACGCCCCCCTTCTACGTATGTTACGTCAAGGCGGATGTTACGTTCAGGTGCGGTTGGACAGGCTGATTATGTTTATTCAGAGGTAAAAACAATATAAGCGCGCGCAAGTACCGTATTTTCCGGGATATACCGTATTCGTCTGTATATAATACGCAGTTTTTTTTGCTCATTTGAATGTCCTGCGTATTATACACCAAAGCGTACTGTATATGGATTTTTTCCCATATTTTTAGACTCATTTTTCGCTCTGATTCGCCGTTTTTCATTTTGGGCAAAAATGGTGCAGTACCATATGCTGGTGAAGATTCTCAGTCGTACAGGACATGATAAATCAAAAAGGCGTTCAATTCAAGATCAACTGGACTTTGTTTCTGTTACAAATAAAGTCCAGTTGATCTTGAATTGAACGCCTTTTTGATGGTGCAGTACCAGTTTCGGCCGCTATGGGCGCTATGGGCAGCAGCAGAGGACTCAGAGAGCAAAGAGGAAGAGGGCCACTTCCAGACCGTTTCTAGCTCATGTGTCCGAAAAAAGCCTCCTCTGGTCGGACTGACTCTGTCGCTGCCCGCCCTCTGCTCTGGATGTAGCTGCATTTAGCTGTGAGGTTTGCTGTTTTTGTTTGCAAGATACCTTAACTCATAAACCACACTGCGGATTTTTAAATCCAGCTGATTTCACATTTGGTTAAGCTCAGGAGCCCGTTTGCTATAAAGTCAGCTAAGAAATATATTTTTTAAGCGTTTATTTAGCTAAATTTAAAGAAAGAAAGCGTCCGAACCGCCTGTTTGCAAATCGGCGAACTATTTTTTTTAAATCCAGCTCAGACCAGCTGATTTCACATTTGGTTAAGCTCAGGAGACCGTGTGCTATAAAGTCAGCTAAGAAATATATTTTTTCTCGCAAAGAAATAATAGTTTTTACCGTGTTTTGTTGTAAATTCCTTCGGTGCTCGCCCGCTTCTGTGGCCGCCATTTTAAGCAGGGCAAATGAGGCGCTGACGCGTCGCGTAGCGGTGACGCATAATAGATGCGTATTAAACACCAAAGCGTATTATGTACGGGTTTTTCTGGTTTACTGGCAATAATTGGACAAAGCGTATTATACACAGGTGCGTAATTTACAACGACGAATACGGTAGGCCGCGGTTTTTTGCCTAATTTGCATGCCCTGCGACCTACAGAGAGGTGAGACCTATTTATGAATTTTTCCCCATATTTTTAGACCAATTTTTGGCTCAGTTATGACCGTTTTTCATTTTGGCCAAAAAAATGGTGCAGTACCACTTTTGTCCGCTAGGGGACACTTCCAGAGAGTCCACTGACTGTTTCCAGCTCATGTGTCCGAAAAAAGCCTCTTCTGCTCAGACTGACTCTGTCGTTGCCCGGCCTCTTGCTCTGGAGGCAACTACTGTTAGCCGTGTTTGTTAGCAAGATAAGTCAAGAACCACAGGACAGATTTTTATCAAACTTACAGAATGTAATCACTGTATGGACATTTACAACTGACTAGCTTTATGAGATGTTTGAGATAAAAAAAAATCGATCTTTTAGCATCGTTGTTTGTTAGCGGTAGCTACCTAAACGGATACTATTTAGATAAATAACTCATGATCTACAGGACAGATTTTTATCAACCTTACAGACCGTAATTACTTGGTGGTCATTTACAAACTGTTGACCTGTATGAGACATTTGAGCTAAAATTCGATTTATTTATCATTTATTTTTGCAGCGCACGCGACTGATTTGGAAGACGTCAAAGCGAAACAATTTAAATCCAGCAGATTTGAACATTTTGTGAATTTATTAAGGAACGGTTAAGCTCAGTAAACCTTGTGCTATAATGTCAGCTAAGGAATATATTTTTAAAAGCGTTTATTTAGCTTAAAATTTGTGGTTTTATAGACGTAAACATATCGCGTTAGCCTCGTTTTATTTCCTTTTAAGGAAATTCTACCATTGCTGTTCACCATTCTTTAGTTTATAGCAGGTCGCTTTTGTAAAGGAGTCCACGAGGCTCAATGAGATTTACCTGACTAAATAAAGTTGAATGAATTTCCGTGTATATTTTAGCAAATAGCTCATAAACCACTCAGCGGATTTTTTTTTTCAAACTTACAGAAAGTAATTATTTGGGTTTCATTTACAAACTGTTGACCTGTATGAGACATTTGAGCTAAATTTCGATTTTATTTACATTTTATTATTGCAGTGCACTGCACGCGACGGATTTGGAAGACGTCAAAGCTAAACAATTTAAATCCAGCAGATTTGACCATTTCGTGAATTTATTAAGGAACTTAGCTCAGGAACCTTTGTGCTATAATGTCAGCTATAATTTTTAGCAAACATAATTGTTTTTACCGTGTTAATCTTCTTAAAGCCTTGCTGTGCGCTCCTGTGGCAGACATTTGCAGCAGAGCTAAACTCTCGGTCCACATTTCCAGGTTGTCTCAACGGTGACGCGTCACGTCAGCTGTGACGTAGGTGCGATCTATATTATGGTGCGACCTGTTTATGGATTTTTCCAATTTTTTGGGCAATAATTGGACGAAGCGATCTATATACTAGTGGCAGGGCTTTTGACTACGGATCCGAAGGTCGCGGGTTCGCGCCCCGGCCACTACCCAGCTTGGGGTGTCTATGAGTGCACACCTATTTCTCCAGCTCCCCGGGCGCTTTCGGGCTGCTCACTGCACCACCTGGTAGGTGGTTGGGTTAAATGCAGAGACGAATTTCGTCTGTGTATGGGAACATATGCAGATGACAGGAATAGACATTATTATTATTATTATTATTATAACGGTGCGAGTTTTAGTCAGGAAAATACGGTAATGACGAGTAGAGCTTGAGCAGAATACAGACGACTTCTTGTAAGTTTCCTTGCACTGATGAGAAGAATAAAAGATTGGTGTATTTTAGTGTGTGATTCTTACACCGTTTCTTACATCTTCATGAAGGTGTATCACAACGAAGGCTGCGTTAAGAAATCTCCAGTTAGTAATGCTGGCAGTGAGGTGCGTCATCTGTGGTGTTTCATGCTAATGTGCTGCTTATCTGTATGTTACATGTAAAATGTACATACTCCTGAAGTTATTTTAAGGTTTATTCTTTGTTCACACTAAAATGAAGCAAAAATGCTTCATTGAGCATGATTCAGGATAGAGATTAAAGAAAGTTTCTTGTTGACTTTGCTTACTATGAGTTTGCTGTTTACTTTTTTATTAAATTTTTTAATTTGTACGCATCCTTTATGATTGTCTGTTTTTGTCCATTGTTGTCATCACTCTTCGTTTAAAATTCAGGTCTCTAGTGGTAAATGAGTCCCAGAGGCTTAATTGGATTAATTTGTATAAATATGCTAAATGTATTTTTATTTTTTAGAGTGGATATGTTCTTCAAAGTGTTTAGCATAATTTTGCTGTTCATATGTAATGCCATAATAAATGTATGTTTACATGTATACTGTTTAAAAACGGCCTGTTTTACACAATGGGGTGGGTTGCCAGTTGGGCTTGTTTGCAAAGTTAGTCGCTTGTTTCTGTTGAGAGATTTGGCAACACTGACCTTCCCCCTCTGCCATGTGCTGTGCTGACTTTAGCACAGACAATAAAGACGCACCATGTTGTTGCTGAGCAGATGAGAGCAAGTACTGTAGTGGGTTTTGTTACCTTGTGGAGTTCCACTTAATGCTTGATTACAACTTGTAATCATAAAGTGTGAACCTGAAAGATTAATACAAGCCCAAAACCAGAAAAGTTGGCACGTTGTGGAAATCGCAAATAAAAACAGAATACAATGACTTGCAAATCTTTTTCAACCTATATTCAATTGAACACACTGCAAAGACCACATACTTAACGTTCGAACTGGTAAACTTTGTTATTTTTTGCAATTATTAGCTCATTTGGAATTTGATGCCTGCAACATGTTTCAAAAAAGCTGGCACAAGTGACAAAGAAGACAGAGAAATTTGAGGAATGCTCATCAAACACTTATTTGGAATATCCCACAGGTGAACATGCAAATTGGGAACAGGTGGGTGCCATGATTGGGTATAAAAGCAGCTTCCTTGACATGCTCAGTCATCCACATAGAAGGATGGGGCGAGGGTCACCACTCTGTGAACAAATGCGTGGGCAAATTGTCGAACAGTTCAAGAACAACTTTTCTCAACGAGCTATTGCAAGGAATTTAGGAATTTCACCATCTACGGTCCGTAATATCATCAAAAGGTTCAGAGAATCTGGAGAAATCACTACACGTAAGGGGCAAGGCCGAAAACCAACATTGAATGCCCGTGACCTTCGATCCCTCAGGCGGTACTGCATCAAAAACCGACATCAGTGTGTAAAAGATATCACCACATGGGCTCAGGAATACTTCAGAAAACCACTGTCAGTAACTACAGTTCGTCGCTACATCTGTAAGTGCAAGTTAAAGCTCTACTATGCAAAGCAAAAGCCATTCATCAACAAGATCCAGAAACGCCGCCGGCTTTGCTGGGCCCGAGCACATCTGAGATGGACTGATGCAAAGTGGAAAAGTGTTCTGTGGTCTGATGAGTCCACATTTCAAATTGTCTTTGGAAACTGTGGACGTCGTGTCTTACGGACCAAAGAGGAAAAGAACCATCAGGACTGTTATAGGCGCAAAGTTCAAAAGCCAGCATCTGTGATGGTATGGGGGTGCATTAGTGCCCAAGGCATGGGTAACTTACACATCTGTGAAGGCACCATTAATGCTGAAAGGTACATACAGGTTTTGGAGCAACATATGCTGCCATCCAAGCGACGTCTTTTTCATGGACGCCCCAGCTTATTTCAGCAAGACAATGCCAAGCCACATTCTGCACGTGTTACAACAGCGTGGCTTCGTAGCAAAAGAGTGCGGGTCCTCCCCTGGCCTGCCTGCAGTCCAGACCTGTCCCCCATTGAAAATGTGTGGCGCATTATGAAACGTAAAATACGACAACGGAGACCCCGGACTGTTGAACAACTTAAGCTGTACATCAAGCAAGAATGGGGAAGAATTCCACCTGAAAAGCTTCAAAAATTGGTCTCCTCAGTTCCCAAACGTTTACTGAGTGTTGTTAAAAGGAAAGGCGATGTAACACAGTGGTAAATATGTCCCTGTGCCAACTTTTTTGCAATGTGTTGCTGCCATTGAATTCTAAGTTAATGGTTATTTGCAAAACAAAATAAAGTTTCTCCGTTCGAACATTAAATATATTGTCTTTGCATTCTATTCAGTTGAATATGGGTTGAAAATGATTTGCAAGTCATTGTATTCTGTTTTTATTTGCGATTTGCACAACGTGCCAACTTTTCCGGTTTTGGGCTTGTATTATTAAACGTGAGATTATATGTAAACCGTAAAGTAATTAGTGAACACTCTAAAGTGAATACAGGCCTGTAAAAATAAATGAAGACACGCACACACATTGTATTAATGCATCAGAATGTGACATTTCAAAGCTTGTAAAAAGATATACAATAGAAATAAAAGACTGTAAAATCCAACACCACTCTACTCTAAACTTGGGACTACGCTACATACAAAATGCTATGAACTAAACAGGACTACACCCGACAAAATCATGGCACACCACCAACAAACCGGATTGAGACACTCACCAGATTGGAAATGTGTGGAACAAACTTGCAGGTATGCTGGAGCAGGTTGTATCAGGACGTCTCACTGCTGATGTCCAGGCCTAGTGTCTCCTCTTTACACGAGCCTCCTCGCGTTGTTTCCAGGCGGGAAAACAATGAAACTAAAGTTCGTTTTCCAGCGAACTTTACCATTCAGGTCGTGTGAGCGGACATCACATCCAATAACGCAACAGGTTCGCACTATTGCTAAACTGTTTAAATCTATTTAGATTAAACAAAATCCAGCAAGTACATTTTCTATCGTTACGCTTGCAAGATCGCGCTCAAATCCCATCAGCCACCGCGCCGCAGACTACTCTTAAACAGTGACGTCACGTCCAAAGCTAAACAAATAAATAATGTTACTGACCTGCGGAAGAGGAGGCAGCTCCCTGACCCTCGTTTTCTAAACATTAAAAGAAAAACCACCGAGGAGTTATAACAATAGCTTTTAGCATATTATAAACACATCTCAGAGGCTTCAAACTAGCAAGCTAACGCACTGCATTTCAAAGAGTAATTTAAGATTTAGCTCAATTTCCTAAACTCGTTTAAAATGACCGAAAATGAGCTGCTATTCATAAACAAGTACCTACATTTGAGTCTCCCGTGTCCATTCTTCGACTTGTTTACCTAAAAACTCGAAATTAGTTATCCTTCCGGCAACATTTTCATCAGTTTGAGAAACACTCGTTGGAAAGCCCAAAAAGCAATGTTTTCTTTGAAAGCGACGTCTGTTACCCGGATGTTTGTACGTGCAGCACGTATGAGTTTCAAAATAAAAGTTTCTCTTCTTTGTGAAAATCAAGAGAGACTTCTAAATGACTAAATGGAGACTCGTAACAATTGCTAACATTACTATATGCGTTTCTTTATAAAAGTTACAAACGGATATAAATATTTCACTGCCTCTGCTTCCATTGTTTTATTCCATTCTTCTTTTGTTATACTTTATTTTGAAATTCTTCCTTTTCACACATAATAAATAAAATGAGGTAGAAGCTCAGAAAAAACTACCAAACACAAGTTATTTATTCAAGAAACATTTGGCATGCAATAATAAAAATTAGGCTACGGTAAAACACTGAAAGTAAGACAGAATAATGTTAACACTTTCTTTTCTAGATTGTAAACACACACACAAAAATCACATTCATATTTGCAAATTGTATTCAAGAGTGTGGAGCAGAGCAGAAAAAAATATATAAATGTAGATGAAACACCCTGTAGCTCCAACATAACTGAAAACTGATTAGAGCAAAAAAATTAAAACCATGACAGTATGACAGACTCTGACACAGTTTCAGGGATTTCTTAGGCTTCAGTCCAGCTTTGTATCATCTGGGATTTAAAGCAAATTAAGAACCAGATTTCACCAAACACGCAGATCAAAGTACAGTATTTACATTTTTTGCCTCGGACATCCAATTGCTGACCTTCCAGGCTGAGATTCTTCATCTTTGCAGGAAAAAAAAATTCCAGTGACCCAAATTAGTTTTTATGTCCTGCTTTCTGCTCTCACTGTTCGGCTGTGGATCGTATCCAGCTGGCAGGGACCCACTGAGGCTCATCCTGCGCCTTCCTCACCGCTGTCAGCAGCTGGACACAGGAGTCCTGCAACTCATCGTTCACGATCACCTGATCAAAGAAGTGCCAGAGCTGAGATTCCATCTTCTTTGCTGCTTCCTCCATCTCTTGGAAATCTTCATCCTGTAGACAGAGAGAAACCCCTAAATAAATCTGGTTCCAGTTTCAATTTCTGGTATAGTAATGTTACCAATAACCTTTTGAATTTCTGTAGATCGCATAAAGTTTTTCTTTATATTTTCTGTTAATCTGTTTGGGTACTATTTGCAATGTGAAATGTATTACAGAATATCAAAGTTCATGCTCTATCATCCAGGTACAAAATCCAGTAATGGTCAATCAGGTCATCTGGACAGTTTCTTTTTTATGGAAAGACGTTTCGCCCTCTATCCAGAGGGCTTCATCAGACTGAGGAGTCCCAAGTAAACTGTTGTCCCCACTAAGCACTCATTTAGTGTACCAACCAGTTTGCTGGTGATAAGATGGTTTCTGGGAGGAGGGGGAGTTGACGGGGGACAGGACAGCCCCCAGAAACCAGCTTATCACCAGCAAACTGCATGGTCCACTAAAGGAGTGTACTGCTTAGTGGGGAAAACAGTTTACTTGGGACTCCTCACACTGATGAAGCTCTCTGGACAGAGGGCGAAACATCTTTCCACAAAAAAGAAACTGTCCAGATGACCAGACTGACAATTGTTGGATTTTGTACCTGGATGATTGAGCATGAACTTTGATGTCTTGAACCACTGGCTGCCTGCTTGGGAGGAGTTGACATAGTACAGGACAGCCCCCAACTACCTTATCACCAGCAAACTGGCCGTTCCATTAAAGGAGTGTACTGCTTAGTGGGGGAAACAGTTTACTTGGGACTCCTCACACTGATGAAGCCCTCCAGATAGAGGGTGAAACGTCTTTCCACAAAAAATAAACTGTCCAGTTGACCTGATTGGCCATTATTGTATTACAGAATGCACTCAACCAGTGGTGGGCGCCAGACCGCTAGGGAGCGCTAAAGCGCTAATCCGCTTACAGTGGACCTAAACTTTTTGTCAGCGTTTTTGTGGATTGACTAACTTTTATAATTCATAAGCGGATTTGTGCTATTTTTATTTAAAATTCAGTACCGCTAATAACTAATTATCTATCAGTAAAAACCAATAAACTTATTTACAAGCTCTTATGCTGCTTGTTTTACCTTTTTCCCCACCGTAAGAGCAGAGAGGAGGGAGGGTTGGAGGGGGGAGGGGGGGCAGAGCGGAGAACAGACTCGGATCTACCATGTAGGTAAATGATGCCGTTGCCTGGGGATCCCATCAGCATGGGGCCCCGGCCCCGCCGCGCCCCGGCCAGTCACCTACATTCCTAACATTGATCCTGCTTGTTAATCTACATTTAACATAAAAATAATTATAGTTACGATGAAAACGATCATTAAATACGCAATTAAAAACGGTCGATTTCTTTATCCCCCTACTAAAAATGGACTATTCCATCTTGACATCTTCCGGGTCATAGTTGAACTCAGGGGCTAATTCTGTGGCTAGCTGGATGCGCTCGGTCTCTTCATAAATCCGTAAAGAACCCCGCTGTTTCAAGCCAAATTAACGTGGCCGGATGATTTTATTGTGTGTTTTGTGATGACCATTCGACGGTGAGTCGTTATTTTTATGTATTTTAGTTACTTTTCATTAAATCTGTTGACTACCTATAGACGCTAACTCTTGTGTCCAGCTGGTTGGTTTTGCTGGGTTTCTTGGATAAATCCGTAGAGAACCCCGCTGTTTCAAGCCAAATTAACGTGGCCGGATGATTTTATTGTGTGTTTTGTGATGACCATTCGACGGTGACTCGTTATTTTTATGTATTTTAGTTACTTTTCATTAAATCTGTTGACTACCTATAGACGCTAACTCTGTGTGTCCAGCTGGTTGGTTTTGCTGGGTTTCTTGGATAAATCCGTAGAGAACCCCGCTGTTTCAAGCCAAATTAACGTGGCCGGAGTATTTTATTGTGTGTTTTGTGTCGACCATTCGACGGTGACTCGTTAGTTTTATGTATTTGGGTTACTTATGTATAAATGCGGTGGCGACACACCCGTGTATTTGAGATTTAAAAGTGTTTTTTTAGGGATTAAAAGTTCATTCTATTTTTTGTTAATTTCGTGGCCGAATAGAATATATATACGTAAAGTATTAAATAAATCCTTTGATTTTTGTAATTTCATCCTTTTAGGATCATTTTTGTTACTTTTCAGTTGGCAGTGTAGTGCAAATTTTGCATAACGCTGCCGGCTATATATAAATATATATATATATATATATATATATATATATATATATATATATATATATATATATATATATATATATATATATATATATATATATATATATATATATATATATATATATATATATATATATATATATATATATATATATATATATATATATATATATATATATATATATATATATATATATATATATATATATATATATATATATATATATATATATATATATATATATATATATATATATATATATATATATATATATATATATATATATATATATATATATATATATATATATATATATATATATATATATATATATATATATATATATATATATAAATATATAAATAGCGGATTAGATTAGCTTCCCCTAATTTTCATAAGACATTTGTGCTTTTGAAATTGTGGACCTAAAAAAATTAATAAGCGTTTTAGAAATTGTGGAACTATTTTTTTATTTAGCGTTGCCCACCTTTGCACTCAACAATGCATTGTAAATACATTCTCACGTGTCGGGGTGTCTCTGGGCAAGACACCTAATCCCCAATTACTCCCTGGGCAGCTACCCACTGCTCCACCTGAGTGTATCTGACATGTGATGGGTTAAGTGCAGAGAAATAATTTCACCATTGTATGGGACTGTGCAATGACGACAATCTCAGGCTTCCCTTCCCTAAATTTGAGCAAGATCACTATTTTACGAAACTGGAAATGAGTTATTTTTATTCATATTCATATTCTACCACTTATTCATAGTCAAGCTGGGGAGGTAACAAGTCCAGGAGAGAAACCCAGACATCCCTCTCCTCAGTGGCATGTTCTAGCTCGTCCTGGGGGACCCTGAGGTGTTCCAAAGCCAGAGAAGATACCCAATCTCTCCAGCATTTTCTGGGTCTTCCCTGAGGCCTCCTACCAATGGGACGTGCCTGGAAAACCTCTGAAGGGAGATGTCTGTGAGATAATCAGATGCCCAAACTACCTCAACTGACTCCTTTTGTTGCGGAGAAGCAGCAGCTCTGCTTCGAGCTACTTCCAGATGACAGAGCTCCTCACCTTTTCTCTAAAATTGAACATGGCCACCCTGCTAAGGAAGACCATTTTGGCCACTTTGTATCCAGGATCTCATTCTTTTGGTCATAATCTAGCCTGGCCCTCGCCTTCCTGCCGCCCACAAGGATTTGTCCAGTAGATTTTTGTTCGGACCAATCAGAGAACAGAAGGGGCGGAGTTTTGGACCCTAACCCACGCCCCCACCTGTCCCAGCGCGCAGAGCCCTATAAAAGGCTCTGCCAGCGCTCAGTCAGCGAGCAGCGGCATGTTCTCATTCAAAAGATGCAAAGCGATGCAGATATGTGACACAAATTTATTAATTTCCCCTTCTTAATCCCTTATCTGGAGTTTTCTTTTGGTTTTTTCCCCCAAAAGTTAAGTAATCGCTCCTTCTCCTCCACCCTCCTGCTGAGTAAAATGAGAGAGACAGCAGGCTCAATTCGTTGCTGTAAAATGAACACGGAAATGCCTCAGGTTGTCACGAGAAATAAACTCGGGTTTTAGTTGCTGAGCGAGTCCCATCAGATTTTCTGGTGTTTTGGTGAGCTGGACCAGCGATCCATGGTTTGATTTTATTGTATTAAAACGTTTTATAACATATGATATAAACACAGAATTTGCGCAGCAAGAGAAACGCTGCAGAGGGGGCGGAGCAGTTGTCAGTCAAGTTCAGCTGCTGAACTTCAGCAGAGGGGGGTGGCTGAGGGGAGGGAGCAGAATGGTTTCCCTGTTCAAATTATCCAATGGTTTTGTTCCTAATCAGAGGCCAACGCCTCCAGCAAGAAACGGTTTTCAATGGGAAAATTCCAGACCCTTGTGTGAAGCGAAGTGAAGCACAGGGTATGGTTTCAACCAGGCTAGTCATAATCCAACCCTCATGACCATAGGTAAGCGTTGGAGATAGACCAGTAAATCGAGAGCTTTGCCTTTTGACTCAGCTCTTCCTTCACCATGACAGACCAAAGCAATGCCCTCATTACTGAGGACCAAGCATTCCATCAATCTATCTCCCGCTCCATTTTACCATCACTCGTAAACAAAATGCCCAGATACTGTACTTAAACTCCTCTCTTTACCCAAGGGTCCAAGATATAGGGCTGCAGGTCCAACGACCTGATTACAAAATGGATCAACAACCTTTGGCCTGAGGTGACCTGATACCAGGTACACATATGAACCACCCTATGCTCAAACATGGTGTTTGTTATGAAGTATGGTCAACCAATGCATAGAACAGAGGTCCAGTTAACACCATTCTGGTTCAGATCAAGGAGGCCTTTCCTCCTTATCACCCCCTTCCAGATAACTCCGTCTTTGCCCACATGGGTATTGAAGTCACCCAGTAGAACATAGGAATCCTCAGATTGCATCACTTCCAGGACACCATTCAGACCCCAGAAAGGCCGGGTAATCAGAACTGAGGTTTGGCGCTAAAGTACAAATAACAGTCAGAACCTTCCCTCCTGCAGCCAGAAGCTGCAGAGAGGCAACCTTTCGTTCACTGGGGAAAACTTCAATATACCAAGGTATCTAGCCATGGGCTTGTGAGTATCCCCACCTCTGCTCAGTGTCTCTCTTCCTGGGCAACTCAGGAGTAGGAGAGATTCCAGCCTCTCTCCAGAGGCTGAGTTCCAGAAAAACTGTGCATAGAGGTG
>JBBPBX010001539.1:80944-92459 GCA_038048925.1 Garcialebias charrua | reverse complement strand
TATATATATGTATATATATATATATATATGTATATGTATATATATGTATATAGTATATATATATATATATATATATATATATTAGGGGTGTAACGATACACAAAACTCTCGAGACGAGACGAGACAAATTACAGAGTTCGCGAGAACGAGACGAGATTTTAATATTAGTTCAAGAAAACTTCAAAGATCGGTTTTATGCCGCAAAAAGGCTTTTATTCTGTTTTAACATGTATTACAAACTCAACTGATGTCTTCATTTTACTGATTGAATCTCCTTAGACCTTAGAACGTTCAACTTTGTTTAAAAAAAATAGATATTCACGCAGGACTTTCCAAAAATTGAACATAAATATCCGCATCAGCACTGAATCTGCAGCCGTCACTCACCAGTGTTGCCAGATTGGGCGGTTCACCGCGATTTTCCTTCTGACTTTTGCGGGTAAAGAGTGCTTTGGGTGGGTGGGACTCTATCTGGCAACACCGGTCACACCGGTGTTTACACAAGTGTGTCTTTACATCCGGGGCAGCGTCGGCAGCGCCGGGACCCTCCATCAATGTAGAGGCGTCTGCGGCACCGGGACCCTCCATCAGTAGTTGGGGCGTCTTCTATAGCAACTTCATCCGGCGAAGCCATGCTGTCCGTGACGCTGACTTGCTAGGGGCTGCTAGCATTAGCGACTCGCGAGACAACGTTACCTCTCAACGAGAGATATCGCGGGAGTTTAATATCGCGAGATCTCGTACAACGAGATCTCGTTACACCCCTAATATATATATATATATATATATATATATATATATATATATATATATATATATATATATATACATATATATAGTTTAAAAAAGTTCTACTTACTGCTTGTACTACTACGGTATTCCTACTTCACGGTTTTGCACTTATCGCGGGGGCACTGAGAACAGAAACCCCCGCGATAATCGAGGGACTACTGTATACAGAAAGATCTTCAAACCAAAGTAAACATGACACATTGACACCATAAACAGACCTAATAGCTGCAATATTACATTTCATTAGTTAATGATTCCTGTTTTTATCTTTTGCAACAATTTTGGTCAATATGCCGCAAGCTATCATTTGTAAATGTAAGTTGATATGTATTGATAAAACCAAAAACAATCAATATGGCTATAAGAACCACCCTGTATTCCACACAGCTACAATCACTTTTAGTTTTCTTCCAGATGTACAACACTTCTTGCCATGCTTCCCCTTAATTCCACTCCTGCTCCTCAAGAGGGGATTTAAATAGGATGTCGGGACACTGAGGGCCTGTCTGCATGTGAAACGTGATAGACACAGCTAATAATGGATTAATGATTCAACCTCTCTACATCCTCCAGCACTGTTGCCGACATGTTATATATTTATAAATACAGACTGGGGAGATTGCCATTTCTCAGGATAGATTAGGTAACTGCCATAAACTTAGAAGAGGCACTTCATGCAGCATGTGCTGCATATGTAAGACTTGATGCATAGTATAAATAAAGCCTGTGTCCAGTGGTTTAAACAGATATCTGTGGTGTTAGTTATTTTCTGCAGGGCCTCACTTGGTCTGATATTTTAAGTTGTCTCCTTTAAGTGCAGCTGAAGTCAGAATAGTTTTAGCTGTGTGCTTTGCCTCATTGTTCTTCATTAGCTGTTTTTGCTCTCCCTGCGATGTGGCATCGCTGCTTTTCTTCATGTCTCTGACAGAGATCATCCGTGCGGAGCGCATCCACGTCCGAGACGTTTCCACCAACGCTGCCACTCTCCACTGGCGACCCGTTCTGTCCGGTTTGACGGGCTACTACGAGATCCGCTTTGGTCAGGTTCCAACAGGAGGGGCCGGAGGCAGTGGTGGAAGTGGAACCAGTCCGAGCACCGGCGGAAGTCAGTACCAGCGGCTCGTTCAGCCTGCAGAGTCCAACAACATCAGGCTGACTGATTTGAAGCCCGACACCACCTATAGTGTCAGATTAACGCCAGAGTCCAACGAGCATGCGTTTAATGCTCTCTCCGTCTCCTTCACAACAAAACCAGGTTAGACTGCTTCCTTTTTATTGACGGTGTTGTAAAACACATAATCAGTTACCCACTTTGATACCAACACAGATACTGTCACCATTTAATTAGCTTACATAAGTACGGAATCAGAGGATTGGCGTTGCAGTGGGTGTGTAGTTACTTAGAAAACAGGAAACAGTTTGTACAGTTGGATGATGTGAGATCAGATCACTGTACAATTACATGTGGAGTTCCTCAGGGATCGGTACTTGGTCCAAAGTTGTTAATCTTGTATGTAAATTATTTTGTTAAGGTGTCTGGTCTCCTTAAATGCGTTCTTTTCGATGATGATACAACTTTTTTTTGTTCTGGTAATAATATTGAACAACTATTGGAGTCAATGATGAAGGAGTTTGTTAAAATTCAGAATTGGTTTAAGCTCAACAAATTATCATTAAACATGGATAAAACAAACTATATGATATTTAGTAATAGAAATAAAACAATTGATGTTCCATTTCAAGTTGAGGATTCAGTAATTTGTAGAGTTAGAGAGGCAAAATTTTTGGGTGTTGTCATTGACGATAATCTATCATGGAAACAACATATACATTCTGTTAAAACAAAAATATCTAAATCTATTGCAATATTTTATAGAGTTAGATATCTACTAAACGACAAAGCACTGTATTTGTTGTATAATACAATTATTGTGCCACATTTGATTTATTGTGTTAATGTTTGGGAAAAAGCGTGTAAATCAATCACAATGCCTATTTTTATTTTGCAGAAAAGAATTGTAAGAATAACAAGAAAACATTACTGTCATCCTTCAAGTGAATTATTTTATCAAATTAAGTTGCTGAAGTTCTATGATTTGGTGGATTACAGTATAACATTTTGTCACTTATGTATAGAGCTAAAAAAAAATACACTATCGTCAAATTTCCAAACGTATTTTGTGAAAAGATCAAGCTGCTACAATCTCAAGGGGAAATAAAACCACAGTTTAGAACTAGTTTGAAGGGAATAACTACCTTAATTCAATGAGTACGATTATGGAATAACTTAAAGACAGATGTTAAGGAAGCCAAATCAATCCTTGCATTTAAGAAACTGGTTAAAATTGAATTGTTATACAAATATAAATGAATGTATTTTAATGAGTAATATATGTGAATTGAAAATTGAATGAGTTATTTACTTATTTTCAAAGTCAAAGTCAACTTTATTGTCAGAACTGCAATATGTACAGGACATACACAGGATTGAAATTGCATTTCTCTCTCAGTCCCTCGGTGCAACAGTAACCATTTAAACACTAAACAATTAATAAACAAGCATAAAATGAAATAATAAAAGTTTAGTACTGTCCTGAGTTTTTTTGCATAGTAGTTTTTCATAGTAGTAAAAAAGTATAAAAAGTTTCACCAACACCAAAACACCAACATTTAATAAACATAATCATAAAATGAAATAGAGTGTAATACTGTCCTGAGTTTTTCATAGTAGTTTTCCATAGTAGTTGTTGTGAGATTAGTTCTCACTGTATCTAGTGTAACCGTAGTTCGGTCTCCAGACCACCAGGGGGAGCACTAGACACAGAACGGATCTAGAGTTAACGAAGAAGACACAGTTGTTACCTCGTGTACTAGCTCAATAAAGGCAGTACGACTCTGCGACCGAGAGCAACGTTTCCTGTCTTTCCTCATATCATGACATGGTGTCAGAATTAAGGACTTATTAAGGACTTAAACGCCCACGGAGAGAACATAATGGCGAAGTTTGGACCTCCCGAGCCGTTTGATTTTGCCCAGCCGGCGGAGTGGCCGACCTGGCGGCAGAGGTTCTCCCGCTTCAGAGTCGCGTCGAAACTCGACAAAGACAGCAGCGAGGTGCAGGTAAATTCGCTCCTGTACGCTATGGGGAGAGATGCCGAAACTGTTTACGGCTCTTTCGTGTTTCCTGCTGCAACGGAGGCTAGGCCGCATCCAGAGTATGACTTCGCCCTGGTGTTGCAGAAGTTTGACGAACATTTTGTGCCGAAAAGAAACGTCATCCATGACCGCGCCTGTTTCCACAAAAGAGGCCAGAGGGCGGGGGAGACCGTCGAAGCTTTCGTGCGGAGCTTATACGAGCTCGCGCAACACTGTGAGTTCGGCGCGACGAAAGACGAACAGATTCGGGACCGGATCGTCATTGGAATAATGGATAAGGAAGTTTCACAGAGACTGCAACTTGAAGCGGGCCTGACTCTGGAGAGAGCCATCCAGCTTGCACGTCAGAGTGAACAGGTGAAGCAACAAAGTGTGGAGCACGGTGAAACTACAGTGAATGAGGTGAGACAAAAACAGTTTGGCAGCTCAAGGAGGAGCTACGAGAAACCACGGCAGAAACAAGCGCCAAAATATGGCGAGAATAGACAGAACTGTCAGAGATGTGATAGGATGCATGACAGAAAAGAAAATTGTCCAGCCCGTAATAAAAGATGCAGGAAGTGTAACAAAATGGGACATTTCGAGGCTGTGTGTAAAACCAAAATGGTAAAGCAAGTCAGAGCTGAAGCTGCTGTAGATTCAGATGAGGATTCATTCTTTATTGGTGAACTGTTTATTGGAGCCACAGCAAAGTCAAATGTCATCGAGGAGTCAGATTTAGACACCGACTGGGACATTGAGCTGCTGGTGAATGGTAGCCCAGTGAATTTTAAAATTGACACTGGTGCTGATACCACAGTAATGACAGATGCAACTTTTAAGGATCTTCAGCAGAAACCAGAACTGCATAAATCCAGATCAGTGTACAGTCCAGGTGGAAAAGTCAGATGCGTGGGTAGGTTCCTCGCTACCACCACACACAAGGGACAGAAATACAAGTACTGGATCACGGTTATTAAAGGACAATTTGTCAGTAACCTATTAGGCAGAGCAGTGGCAAAGCAAATGGGACTAATTAAACGAGTCAATGCTATCAGTGGTGACTATTTGTTATCCGGTGATGTGTTCGGGGAAATAGGACTACTGAACTGTGCGCCTGTTAAAATTGAGCTGAATGATGAGGCAGTTCCATACAGCGTCAATACACCACGCCGAGTCCCTTTTCCCCTCCTTCCAAAAGTAGAGAAAGAACTAAAGCGGATGCTAAACCTCGGGATCATTGAGGAGGTCACTGAACCAACAGATTGGTGTGCCCCAATGGTACCTGCTCCAAAGCGTAATAAAGAGGAAGTCAGAGTGTGTGTCGATTTAAAGCGGCTGAACAAGGGCGTTAAGCGCGAACGCTATATTTTACCGACATTAGATGACATAACACCTAAACTGGCGGGGGCTAGGGTTTTCTCCACCCTGGACGCCTCCAGTGGGTTTTGGCAGATTCCATTGGACCCCAGCTGCCAAAGACTGACCACATTTATTACCCCCATGGGCAGGTTTTGTTTCAAACGTTTACCTTTCGGGATCACATCCGCTCCTGAGATTTTCCAGCGGCTTATGAGCGAGCTGCTGAGGGACTTGGAAGGGACTGTTGTTGTGATGGATGATATTCTGGTTTTTGGCTCTACCAAGGAGCAACACGACCGCCGACTTGATGCAGTTTTGCAAACGATCAGGGCATCAGGCCTTAAGTTGAACAGGGCCAAGTGTCACTTTGGGAAGACTGAACTGCAGTTTTTTGGACACATCATTGGTGCTGATGGCATAAAGCCTGACGGAAGTAAAGTGGACGCTGTTGCTAAGATGCCACGTCCGTCCAATGTGGAGCAGCTGAGACAGGTGCTTGGGCTTGTGAACTACGTCGGGAAGTTCCTGCCAGGCTTGTCCACAGTGCTACATCCACTGACTGACCTGCTTAAGAAAGAGACTGCATGGGTTTGGGATGAACCCCAGGAGCGAGCGTTCAACATGGCTAAAACAATGCTCATAGCTGCGCCAGCCCTTTGCTACTACGACGTCAACAGGCCAACGGTGGTCAGCGCCGACGCCAGTAGTTACGGCCTTGGTGCTGCTCTGTTACAAGACCATGAGGGGGAGCTGCGTCCTGTTGCCTTTTGCTCGCGCACACTTACTAGCGCGGAGAAGAGGTATGCACAGATCGAGAAGGAGTGTCTGGCGTCAGTCTGGGCCTGTGAACGGTTTGCTCGATACATCCAAGGGATGGGACATGTCCGGTTGCAAACAGATCATAAGCCACTGGTACCACTGATCAACTCTTATGATCTGGATAAAACGCCATTAAGATGCCAGAGACTACTTATGCGTCTTATGAGGTTCAACGTCACCGCAGAACATGTTCCCGGTAAACAGCTCATAGTCGCCGACACACTTTCCAGACATCCGTTAAAAGACTGTCATGTTCCAGAAACTGAAACACAAGTAAAGGCTTATGTCAACACTATGGTGGCTAACAAGCCAATCAGGTCATCAAAGCTGGAAGAACTCCGCCAGACTACACAAACTGATGCTGAGCTTCAAAAAGTAATCCTGTTTATCAGGAATGGGTGGCCTAGGAACATGTCAAAGAGCTCATTGCTGCATGGATACTATGCAGCCAGAAGTCACCTATCGGAGCTGGATGGGCTGGTCCTTTATCACGACCGCATCGTAGTTCCGACTGCACTCCGAGCTGATGTTGTGGACCAACTACACGAAGGCCACCAGGGCCTCACCAAGTGTCGTGAGCGAGCTAAGTTGACTGTGTGGTGGCCGAAGATTGGAGCACAGATCACAAACAAAGTGAAGTCCTGTGATTTTTGCAGAGAGCATAAACCTACACAGCGACACGAACCACTGGTGACAACTCCTCTGCCCGGCGGTCCATGGCAAAGGATTGCAGTGGACCTGTTTGTGCTCGAGGGAAAGACGTATTTAGTTGCAGTGGACTATTTTTCAAGGGACATTGAAATCGCTTCCCTGACCTCCGCTTCCAGCGCTCAAGTGATCAACAAACTCAAACACATGTTTGTGAGGTGGGGCATCCCGCTGGAACTCGTCAGCGACAATGGGACACAGTTTACGTCGACAGAGTTCCAAGAATTCAAGCAGAGGTATGGGTTCACTCATGTGACCTCAAGCCCCCATTACCCGCAATCTAATGGAGCTGCAGAAAGGGCTGTTCAGACTGCCAAGTATATCCTTAAGCAGCCTGACCCCTGTTTGGCCCTTATGAGTTACCGCTCCACACCATTGGCTGCAACAGGTTCCAGTCCAGCACAACTTATGACTGGTCGACAGATCCGCACCACTGTCCCTGTCCTGGAAAAGACTTTGATGCCAAAGCCTGTCGACCCGGACCTGGTCTACGAGAAGGATGCCAAGGCTAAAGATTCTTACAAGTACTTCCACGACCGCAGGTATTCAGCTCGCACTCTTCCTGAACTTCTCCCAGGCCAAAATGTGCGAGTGAAACTGGATGGGGAAAAAGGATGGACTACGCCCGCCAAAGTCATCGGCAAGTCCAAGGAGCCAAGGTCCTACCTCGTTGAAATGGCCAACGGGAACGTGACCCGTCGCAACAGACGGCATCTTCAGGAGGCTCCTGGGACTGATGCTACAACAACACAATCTGTGACTGAGCCTGCAGTGCTGCAGCAGGACTGTAGATCCCCAGCTACAGATGTGGTTATTCCATCGGAACCACTATCAAACCAGCCAGTAGCAAGCCCTTCTTCCAGGCCTTCCTTCCCACCATCTACTCCTGCGAGAACAACTTCCAGGGGACGAGAAATAAAACTGCCTCTGCGATTCAGAGACTGATAAGGTTCAAAAGGGCAGAATAATCCCTATAAGGACTGAGGGCAGTCTACCCCTGTGATGTCCTGTATTGTTCAGTGTTTAAATTGATAAGACTAAAAAAAAAGAGAAAAAGAGAAAATTACGGGGAAATTGGAAAACCGTTTTGAATTGTTTTGAGTTGTTTTGAGAACATCCTAGTTTAATGTTGAGAAAGGATTCTGTTGGAAAGAGTTGTGACAACTAAAGATTACGTTCAATGGAGTAATTAATCGAATTAGAAATGTTGGATTTATGTATAATTTTAGGTACTGAACTAGCTTGCAGATGTTTTGGGTTTTGCAATGCTTAGCTTCAAAAGAGGGGAGGTGTTGTGAGATTAGTTCTCACTGTATCTAGTGTAACCGTAGTTCGGTCTCCAGACCACCAGGGGGAGCACTAGACACAGAACGGATCTAGAGTTAACGAAGAAGACACAGTTGTTACCTCGTGTACTAGCTCAATAAAGGCAGTACGACTCTGCGACCGAGAGCAACGTTTCCTGTCTTTCCTCATATCATGACAGTAGTATAAAAGTATAAAAAGTTTCACCAACACCAAAAATGAAATAGAGTGTAATACTGTCCCGAAGTATAAAGTATAAAAAGTATATCTATAAAATAAATGAAGGTTCTGGCATTTGACATTTGTAAAGAGTGACAAAGCAGCATATGGGGTTAATGTACATAGTATATGTATGAGGTAGTTGATATTGGTATAGAAACAAAGTGGCATTATGCAGAAAGGCTAGTAAAAAGAATATATACTGTATATCAGCAGTAGTGTAGATATAAAATGTCTAGATGTAAACAGTACTGTAGTAATAAATGTAAACAGTAGTAATAAATGTAAACAGTAAACAGTTTAAACAGTAAACATTTTGTTATTATAGAAAATTTTGTTTGAATTGTTAATAGATAAATAAGGAGCAGATTTATTAAGATATTTTCTTCATCTGCTACCTTTCATTTTATATATATTTATATATTTTTTCCCAATTACAGTACATATATGTTAAATGTTGTATTTCATTATAATAAAATGAATAAATAAATAAATAAATAAATAAATAAATAAATAAATAAATAAAATACCATTCCTTGAAATAATGTGCATCACCCACCTACTTTCATGCCAGCTTTTTAAACTAAGAGCATCTTCTGCTGAGAATTGATGGAGTTGTAGCCGTTTTGGTCAAACCTTGAAAATATTATGTACAGCTCATGTGACATGACACGATGTCGCACTCAGAGTATGTGCTATGCATGACCCTCAGCTACCACCACAACTAGCTTTAGCTCAATAGCTGTAAAATTGTGACTGTGGTGGGCTTGCAACCTGTCCAGGGTGTACCCGGTCTCTCACACAGTGACTGCTGGAGTTAGACTGAGGTTCCTTAAAGGCGACCTAAAATATGCGAGTGAAGAAAATAGGATGGCTCTGCAAAACTGGTTTAGTTATAACTATTTGTATGTTTCCTAATGGCAATTAGCTGTGGTAGCTATTTAGAATTCATTTGACTCCAAAGGTTAATCAGTTGTAAATGTACATCCAATTAAGCCTGTCGCAATAAACAATAAATCAATTAATTGCATGATAAATGAAAATTATCAACCTCATTATCATTTATCGGCTTTATCGTTTCTTCGTGTCTCTCTCTTTCTACGGAAGACATTGGATGACGGCTCAACTCCGGTGCTCGTCACTGACTCTTCCCTTTCTCTTTTCTATTTATAATCCATTTTATCCGTCCAAAATCCCATTTTTGGATCGTTCACAGCAGATAAGCTGAAAAGCAAAGCTACGAGCTAAGGTAATTGGCCGACCTCGGGGAAAAAAACAACAACCTCTGTCTTGTCGAAGCTCAGAAATTCACGGTTGAAACCCGTGCCTTTGTGTAAAAAGTTGTTTTCCTCCGCAAAAAGAAGCTGAGAACTTGGTTACTGATTTTTTTTACATTAAAAGCTTTGTGTGAAAAATGCTATACTAAATAGCTCAAACCACACCGAGCGTCCGCCATTTTGAGAACTGATAAACAGGAATGAGAGACAGCTCTTGTCACGTCAAGGGGTCTCCCTCACATTTTTCTTAAAGAGACACATTGCTTGCTCCCTCACTATCCATCCTTCAGTTCAAACAGTCTTCTACTGACATCCAGTGGTCAAAAAAGGTACTAAACACAAAAATTAACCAACATTTCTTCTAAAATTTGACAATAATTACTAATTATTGTCAAATTTCAAAAAAATATTATTGTTTATCGCAATAATTTCGGAGACAATTAATCGCCCAGCAATATTTGTTATCGTGACAGGCCTACATCCAATCATTACATTTTGCAGGTTTCATTAAACTTTATCCAGTGGTTAGAGCGATACTTTGTATTTTGTAACAGACTGAAAACTATATTGTCCCTCTTCACTCTGGCATTGGGCGCTAATAAGTTTTACAGCCTGGTTATTGTAAAAATTTGCAAATTTACTATTGTTTGCTGTATATAATTGTGCATTGGATTAGTTGTGATTCTGAATGGCTAAATAAACAGTAGCATGGTTTATTGGAACTCTACAGTCAGTCTTAATAATAATAAAAAAAGCTAACTGCTTCAACATTAACTTGATAGTTTGGAAAGTAGCTATTCTATTAGAGCATGGATTTATAGTTTCTATGAAAATATAGAACCATAAAAAGATTGATGATGTTTTCTCTATGCTCCAGATGTGGTGAGCCCATCGGTGGTAACAGTCTCGGAGTCCGGGCAAACCAGTGTTCGGGTGAGCTGGGGTCCTCTTCAGTCAGAAGCGGTAACCAGTTACTACATAGAGTACTCGGCCCTGCCCAGGGGAGAGCTCCGTACGGTCACAGTGGGCCGGACACAGAACTCCTCCCTGCTGAAAGACCTCCAACCGGGCACCACGTACCTGGTGACAGTTACCGCCCGGTACGCATCAGGAAAGGAGAAGGCAATGTCCATCAAAGCGTGCACTCAAGAAGGTGAGCTTTATACAAGAAGAAACATACTTTGTATTTACGGCACACTTATTGTGTGAACGTTTATGAAGCATTCACACTATTGTTAACCATTTTTCTTTCGTATGTTTTTCGGCATCTCTCTCGTTCCACAGTTTTTGTGCTATTTCAATAAATCATACATCAAAACGTTCAGCTTCTTCAGGAGAAGGGTGCTATGACTTTTAGTATTGGTGCAACTTTAGCCTTTTGAAATATTTAGCCTTTTCTGACATTTTTTTTCTCTTAGGAAATGAATTGAGCTAATTTTACATCCTTCAAATCTTTAGATCTGTTCTTTCTGACTTTTTACTGATCCTGTCGCATTTTACCATACCATACCATACCATTTTATTTATAAAGCACTTTAAACAGGAACAAGTCCACCAAAGTGCTGGACAAACAAACACACAACAGGCAACACATACAATGAAGTACAACACGAAAAACATAAAAACATTGCAGATCATAAATCAAACGATCCAGTACACATCAGCTGGCATTGAAAGCGATGGAGTAGCATTTTGTCTTCATTCAGCTTCCTTGTGTGAATTTAAACATTTTTCAGCTACTTTCAGTGCTTCTTCTAAATTCTTTCAGCTAATTTCAGCTTGTTATGCTCCTGTAAGCTTATTTCTGCAAGCTTCAGATTTTCTGCTATTTCAGCTTCTATTTAGCTATTTTTATGCTAATTAGAGCTTTTTCAACAAATTTCGCTTTTTTTTTTTTT
>JBBPBX010001539.1:31314-76504 GCA_038048925.1 Garcialebias charrua | reverse complement strand
TATACATATATATATATATATATATATATATATATATATATATATATACAGGTAGTCCCCGACTTACGAGCGCTCTTACTTACGAGGTCCCGGACTTACGAGCATGCATCTCATTAAAAAAAAAAAAATATATTTTATTTTTTTTACTTTTTTTTTTTTTTTATAAATGAATACATGTACAGTACTGGACAGTCACCAAGCACTTAGCCTATCCTAACACAGTTTTTAAAGATGAAGGAATAAGTTGAATTGTCTCCCTTTCACATAAAGGGAGCAAGCTCCCTATGGAGCCTGCAGGGAGGAGGGAGACAATTCAACTGACTCCTTCATCTTTAAAAACTGTGTTAGGATAGGCTAAGTGCTTGGTGACTGTACAGTACTGTACATTTATCTATTTATAAATAAAAAACAATAAAAAAATAAAAATACTGTATATACTGTATATTTTTAATAAATAGATAAATGTACAGTACTGTACAGTCACCAAGCACTTAGCCTATCCTAACACAGTTTTTAAAGATGAAGGAGTCAGTTGAATTGTCTCCCTCCTCCCTGCAGGCTCCATAGGGAGCTTGCTCCCTTTATGTGAAAGGGAGACAATTCAACTTATTCCTTCATCTTTAAAAACTGTGTTAGGATAGGCTAAGTGCTTGGTGACTGTCCAGTACTGTACATGTATTCATTTATAAAAAAAAAAAAAAAAAAAAAAAAAAATTTTTTTTTTTTTTTACTATGTGATCCTACTTACGAATTTTTGACTTACGAGCGCCCCCTAGGGACGGAACTCGCTCGTATGTCGGGGACTACATATAGGGAGTCCCCGACTTACGAACGAGTTCCGTTCCTACGCACCGTTCGTAACACAAAATTAACGTAAGTCGGAATGCACACCGCAGCCACCACTGATACACGTACATGTACGGTACTGTAAGTTACCAAGCACTTAGCCTATCCTAACACAATTTTTAAAGATGAAGGAGTCAGTTGAATTGTCTCCCTCCTCCCTGCAGGCTCCATAGGGAGCTTGCTCCCTTTATGTGAAAGGGAGACAATTCAACTTATTCCTTCATCTTTAAAAACTGTGTTAGGATAGGCTAAGTGCTTGGTGACTGTCCAGTACTGTACATGTATTCATTTATAAAATAAAAAAAAAAAGTAAAAAAATTTTTAAAAAAAAGTTTTTTTTTTTTTTACTATGTGATCCTACTTACGAATTTTTGACTTACGAGCGCCCCCTAGGGACGGAACTCGCTCGTATGTCGGGGACTACATATAGGGAGTCCCCGACTTACGAACGAGTTCCGTTCCTACGCATCGTTCGTAACACAAAATTAACGTAAGTCGGAATGCACACCCCAGCCACCACTGATACACGTACATGTACGGTACTGTAAGTTACCAAGCACTTCGCCTATCCTAACACAGCTACATAATTATCAAAAAACACATACAGTACAGTACATTTAGAGACATACAGTAATGTAATTAAATAAAAAAATACAATTTCTTACGGTGAGCTGGTCTCCGCCGCCCGTTGGGTCCGTGTCTCCGGTGGGACCGCGTTAGCATTTTAGCTCCTCGTTAGCTTGGTGTAGTCCCACCAAAAAGGGTGCGCAACTGTTTATCCGCGTTTTAGCATGTTACCTTGGTGTTCATCCAACATCCGAGGCTAAAAGGCAGACATCGAGGCGAGCTCCCAGCTGCAGCAGGCGTCTCCTGCTGGCGAACATGTTAGCTCCTGGCTCCTCCGGTCACGCTAACCGAAGCTAACCGCAAAATGGCGGACACTGTCGAAAACATAGCTCGGTGTCCAGAGTTAGCGATCGGCGGCTGCTGCTCCGGGCCCGAGACGTCCACAGAGTTCACCGAGCATTTCCAGCTCACATATCCGTATGAGGCAACCTCTTATCGGACACACAGTCCTCCAAAGCCGGCAGTCAAGGCTGGAGCTAACCGAAGCTAACCCTAAAATGGCGGACACGGCAGCATTTCCGGAAACTGCCGGAAACTGCGCAAATAGGCTTAAAAATTATAATAAAAATGACAAAAATAATGATACTTTATTTAAAACAACCACAGCTGCAACAAAGTGCTGTACACATGAAATCAAGAACATTTAAACACAAAAAATTATTTTTTCTTTAAAAAGAAAAAAATTCATATTTTTATTAATATGATGCGTTCGTAAAGTCGAATTGCCGTAAGTCGAGGCCGTCGTAACCCGGGGACCACCTGTATACGGTATGTATAAAACAGTATAAAGGCACTGTTTCTTATACAGTAAAGCTTTTTCTCAGTGATGATAGTTTGAACTCTTTGCAACTAGTCTTAAAGTACAACTTTTGAAATGTTAGTTTCCTGGCATATTTTATAATCTCCCAATTTTTGACAACACTCATTCAACCTTTATTTATAACCTTTATAGGGGCAGATATAATAAGATTTCATCTTCTTTCTGCTCCCTTCATTTTATCCTACTTGTATTCTTGTATCTGATGAAACTGTCTTGTATTGTTCTTTTAAAATGAATGAATAAACATCAATCAATCAATCAATTTAAACAGGTTAATCCCATTGAGCCTCGAGGACTCATTTACAAGAGAGACCTGTTTTCTTAACAGAGTGATGACAACAATGGACAAGCGGCAATAGACAGTCATAAAATAGGCATGTAAATTTAAGTTTCTCTCTTTTTTTATTTTTATTTTATTTTAACAAATCGAAACAAAATGGCAACTAAAAGGACAATCAAGAGGAATAGCAGCAAAAAACAGTTAGATCACTAGGCGATTTAGAAAACTAAAAACAGGAACATGTCTGCATTGGTTCTT
Source organism: Garcialebias charrua (assembly GCA_038048925.1). NCBI lineage: Eukaryota > Metazoa > Chordata > Actinopteri > Cyprinodontiformes > Rivulidae > Garcialebias > Garcialebias charrua. The sequence continues at coordinate 73,673 of JBBPBX010001539.1, read as the reverse complement.
GTCAGGAACTTAACAGATGTTCGAAGCCACTTAGAGAGGTCAAGGTTGAGCGCTTCAGATATTTTTGCAAGATATTCAAGGAAGCAGGAGCGGAGTAGGAGAAGGTCCTTTTGCCTAGTTCAGTCCTCACTGAGGGAACACTGCAGGTAATCATGTCCTGAGAGTGCATGCTGTAGCTGCACTCACGCAGAGACATGTAAGAGGAGATGTATGAAGGCAGCAGACCAAGAAGTGATTTAAAGATGAAAATGCACCAGTAGAATTATTATTTATTCATTTTAAAAGAACAATACAAAACAGTTTCATCAGATACAAGAATACAAGTAGGATAAATGAAAGGAGCAGAAAGAAGATGAAATCTTATTATATCTGCCCCTTATTTCACAGTTTGTTCAACCAATGATAACCTTCAAACTACATCACAAGTTATGAATCTTAATAGGCAGCATCCAGCATCTGCAGGGTGCTGCTTGTAGGAGCGTTCATAGATACAGTACTACTGTCACCGTAGTTGATGGAGGGAAGGAAAGTCTCAGCTACAAGACGTTTCCTAGCGTTCAGAGTTAGACAGGATCTGTTTATGAAAAAGAAACCCAATTTAATTAAACTTTCAGTTAAATTTCAGTTTCAATACAGTTCTGCAATGTAGTTTATTCTAACTTGATCCATAAGAAGCATGAAAATATGAACATTTTGGTATAATATTTTTGGAACAACTGGCTCTTTGTGTTAAAACCACTCACTGTGAAATATAAAATTACCAAACATAAATTATAAAGTAAAAAACAACAACAACTAAACGTTCTCTTTTTTTCCCCTCATATTTTTTCAGGACTTTTGAGTCCCTAAATTAAAACAACAAAAAACTTTTACAAGATACATTTGTGAATGCTGCCAACTACCATGTGCGTTTTGTTTACCTTGGCTAATTCGGGCTCGTAAGTCAGGGACAACATGTAAATCTTTTTATTAATTTTAATTAATTAGATTTTAATACAGATCAAGTGATCATCAAACAACAGATCAAACTGGATACCTAATTACTGATGATACCACATTTTTCTGTTTAGGTGAAGATATAGAACAAATGTTGGAATTGATAAAGACAGAATTTGTCAAGATACAAACTTGGTTTAAAATCAATAAATTATCATTAAATCTAGAAAAAACTAATTACATGATATTCAGTAATAAAAAGAAAACTGTTGATGTTCCACTCAAAATTGAGGGTGTTGAGATTTGTAGAGTGAGTGAGGTGAAGTTTTTGGGTGTTATCATTGATGACAAACTGACATGGAAACAACACATAAATTCTGTAAGAATAAAAATAGCTAAATCGATTGCAGTACTGTACAAAGTCAGAGACCTATTGAATGATAAAGCTCTGTATTTGTTGTATAACACAATCATTGTTCCACACTTAATCTATTGTATTGATGTTTGGGGGAATGCGTGTAAAACAATCACAAAGCCTATTTTTGTATTACAGAAAAGAGCTGTAAGAATTATCACTAGAAAACATTACCGTCATCCATCAAGTACATTATTTTATCAACTGAAGTTATTGAAGTTCCATGATTTGGTAGACTATAATATTTTATCAGTTATGTATAGGGCTCAAAATAACGCATTACCTTTAAATATCCAAATGCATTTTGTTAAAAGACAAAGTTGTTATAATCTTAAGGGGACAGAGATGTTTGTAAAACCACAATTCAGAACTAGTTTGAAGGGACGTTCTACCTCAATCCAGGGAATTAGATTATGGAATGGCTTGGAGAATGTAGTTAAAAATGCCAAGTCAATGTTTACATTTAAGAAAATGATCAAAATGAATTTGTTAAAAAATATATATGAAATAGCGTAATGTGTATTGTATTAGTTAGAAAATTAGAAAGAGTTAGTCATTTTGTACTGTTGGTTGAAGATTATTATTGTTTAATCTGATTGTTGGAAAAAAGGGGCAGATATAATAAGATTTATTCTTCTTTCTGCTACCTTTCATTTTTTTATATTTTGTACATTATCATTTATGGGATTGTCTTGTATTGTTTCTTTTGTAAAAAAAATGAACAAATTTAATAAACAAACAAACATAAACACAATTCAGCTGGGTGTATTGCTTACATGGAGTACATACCCACATTTCAGGACTGCACATCAATATACTGTAACTGGAAAATTGCAGCAGTAAAATTTAAGTACACAATTTGATATACCGGTAGGAGAACCTATTTTTTTTAATAGTTTGTAACAAGTACTGTATCTCATTTTAGATATACAGGTTGTCCCCGACTTACGTCATTGACGTACGAATTTTCGTCTTACGAGCGATTCGTAGGAATGGAACTCGCTCGTAAGTCAGGGACAACATGTGAATCTTATGTTTTTATTAATTTTAATTAATTAGATTTTAATACAGATCAAGTGATCATCAAACAACTGATCAAACTGGATACCTAATTACTGAGGACATTACTTTTCTGCCTCAAGGCTTCCCTCTGCAAAGAAAACTTAAATTTAATTCAATTCAGTGTACAGTATTTGTACAGCGCCAAGTCACCACAGAAGTCATCTCAGAGCACTCCATAAAAACGTTCACATAAATTATAAAAGCCAATTAGTAAGTTATCTATCTAAGAAGCCAGCAGATTGTGTTGAATCTTCACTTTGTTGCAGTCTTCCATCCTGAGCAAGCACAAAGGCAACAGTGGAAAGGAAAAAGTCCCTTTCAACAGGAAGAAACCTCCATCAGAACCAGGCTCAGGGCGAGCGACCATTAGCTTTGACCGGCTAGGTTTGAGAGGAACAGGAAGGAGAAACAAACAAACACAGAATGCCAGGTCCAGGTCTACTTTCTATTGGAGGAATGACAACGGCATGGAGGCTGCACAGCTGCAGAAAGAAAAGTTTTGCAGAGAGTGGTGAAGGCTGCACAGAAGTCTGTTGGAATCAGTCTCCCCATCATCACAGACATCTACACCTCCAGATACAGGAAGAGAACCAGCTGCATCATGAAGGACCCCACTCACCCAGCACACACACTTTTTGCTCCACTCCCCTCAGACAGAAGGTTGTGGAGCATTAAGTGTATAACCACTAGACTGAGGAACAGCTTCTACCCTGAAGCTGTTAGACTCATGAATCCCTAACAAGGAAAATCACTGTACAGTAATGACACTTTATTTGGTGATATGTGACTTATCTGTGTGTGGTAGGATGTCCTGCGGACATTAAATGCACCACACAGTTGCTGCGATGCGATTGGTGGGGCTGGGGCTGGCTTCTTGTTTAAAACGGGCCCAGTCCTCAGGGTGACTACACGTCACCCGCCTTCCAGGGCAGACCTTACCCCGGAATTACACCACATGCGTTACGGCTCCGCCCCGCTCCGGTCCGACCTCCGCAGCAAATACGCACCCTTTATAATCAATGAGATAAAGTACACTGGCTCCGCACGGCGGCGGCGAGCTGCGGAGAGCGGACGGCAGTCCGTCAAAATTAGAAATTTTTCTATTTCTGCCGGATGACGGAGCTGTGCCGGAGTCAACTTTTGAAGATTACGTCGCACCAACAGGAAAAGGAACGAGCACAACTTCCGTATTTACAAAATAAAATCACCACGGGCGGACTAATCCTAGCTCTATACGGATTTATTTGTACAAAAATGCTGTCAAACTATCATTTATGACTATTCTATGACTAAACTATTATATTTATGACTATGACTACGCCTACAAACGCAATACAAGAAATAAATAAATAAAAACGTATTTTATTCTGAAATGTAAACATCACTTCCTGTTGCTCAAACCATGTAGCTTATTTACGAGAGAAGATCAAGGCAGCAGTCTCTCTACAGTTGTTCTCCTTCTTCCACCGAATGAATTGTTTTGTTCTGACTTCACTTGATTTATCGCGCGATCTCGCACGTGTCTTGGAGCGGCGCATCCAGGCGGACCTGAGGGGAGCGCAGGCAGTGGGCGAGGACTCACGTCAGCTGCGACATGCGGACCGCAGCGGGGCGGAGCCGCGTGCAGTGTAATTCCGGGGTTAGTGTCTGATGGCTGTGTCACGCGCTAGCGCTGACTGTGCGCTTGGGGTCGCGATGACCGTTCTCGCGACTACCGGTAGAAGCTGCTTGTTTCCCTCTGGTGGAACTTGGTGTCCCTGCTGTTTGTCCTTTGCGACCATCTACTTCCTGTTTGTCCGTGGCCGTGTGTCTGCTGCGGTCTGGACTGTCCCGACTGGTTCTGCCCCCCATCCAGGTCGTCCTTCGCCTGCCGGCTGGTCCTGGGACTGTTTGGGGCCCGCTGTCTGAACGGCGTGGCGTGGGCTATACGTCACGCGTCCTGCGGGCCGAGCTGAAGCCGACTGATGCCAGCTCAACCACTCAGTCAGGTGTCGGTTGGAGTGGCGTCTCTTTGGGTGCAGCGGATTACACCAGGGTGGACTCTGGACTACTGCTGCCTGACTGATCATCTCTCAGGCGGTAACTCTGGTGTATGATTTTGTGTGTGAGGTTGCCCTGTTTTTAGAATATTGTATTTAATTGCACTTTTATTGTTGCCTGGAGTGCCTTTTTAACTGTGTATTTTAAATTTAGGATTTTATTAAACAAACAATTGTGCAATTTATTGGTGTCTGTGTGAAGTGTCCCACGCCTCATCTGCAACGGGTCTATGTGCCTTAAGGGTAACTTTTAATAAAGTTTTTAACCAAATCCACTTTTTAAAAAATAGATTATTTATTTATTTTTTAAACTAAAGTTGCCTACAGTATTTTTATCCATACCCGTCCGGCTACATGTGCTGCTGATTTCTTGCCTTTAAGCTGCTGTATTTATACCCATCTGCTCACCACAGACTTATGTTTTTTTTAACAAGGGGCAGATATTATAATTTTCTTCTTCTTTCTGCACACTTTTTATTCAGTGTTTTTTTCCCTTCTTGTTAATTAATTTGTGTCATTTCTTTTTTTAACGAATGAATAAATGGATAAATGAAGAAAAAAAATGAAATGAAAAATGCTCAGGCTGCTGTTTAATATATCATATTATTTTACATTATTAGTGTAGTAGTGTATATCTTACTTTGTAGATCCTTGTATACCATTTCTTTTTATACTTTATATGTTTGCTATTTTTCGGTATAACCGTCCCAGGTACACAATTTCATTCTACCTCACGTATGTGATGCTAATGACAATGAAGAACCTTGAACCTTGAAGTAGAGACATCATGAGGACTGGCTGACTCTGAGGTAAAGAGCGTTGCAGTAATCCAGCTGAGATGTGACGAAGGCATGGATTACTTTCAATCTGCTGCTGTGAGGATCTGCTTTACCTTAGCCAGCTGCCTGAGGTGATAAAAACTGGCCTCGACTATTGCTCCAATCTGGGAATCTAATTTAAAATCACTGTCATCATTCATTGTCAAATCACTGTCCACTGTCCAACACATGTTAAGGCTCGAAACAATCACAAGAAACATCAACGTCAAGGAATGAACAAACACAGCAAGTGTATAAAGTATTAAAGAGAGAACAGAAACTTTGATTTGATTTTGATTTATTTATTTATTCATTTTATAATAATAAAATACACAACAATAAACACATAAAAAAGAAAAAAAAAACACATGTATAAAATGAAAGGCAGCAGATGAAGAAAAAATCTTATTTTATCTGCCCCTTGTCTTTCTAGCAAACAATTCATACAACCAATTTATTTAATTTCCAAAACAAATGAACAACTCTTTTATAATAAAAATAATAATAATGAATTTAATTTATAACGCACTTTTTGTTAATAAAAATCTCAAAGTGCTACAAAGTGCAACAAAAGTAAAAATCAAATAAAACAAGTGATAAAATCAAGTAAAATCAATAATAAAATCAACTCAGATCAAAGACAGAATCATGCGGAGGCAGAATAGGCCTGCTTAAAAAAAATAAAAAAATAAAAAAATAAATAAAACAAGTGATAAAATCAAGTAAAATCAATAATAAAATCAAACAAGATCAAAGATAAAATCATGTGGAGGCAGAATAGGCTTGCTTAAAAATAAACCTCCAATACAACATACAATTTCTAACTTAAACTCATTTAGATATAGGATTTTAACAATTTAAACTTAATCATTATTTTAAATATTACCATTGATTTAGCCTCTTTAACACCATTCTCCAAATCGTTCCATAACCCAACTCCCTGAACCAACTAGTTCTAATTTGTGGCTTTACAAATATATATTTCCCCTTTAGATAGTAACAACTCGTTCTTTTAACAAAATACCTCTGAATATTTGAAGGCAGTGTATCATTCTGTGCTCTATACATAACTAACAAAATATTATAATCAACTAAATCGTAGAACTTCAACAGTTTCGTTTGACAAAATAATACATTTGATGTATGATTGTACTGCTTTCTTGTAATAGCCTAACTACGGAAGAGCATTGCATTCACCAAATTAAATTTTTTTTGACTCATGATCTCATAATTATGAGATCCTGATCTCATAATTATGAGATAATATCTCATAAATATGAGATAAGATGTCATAATTATGAGATATTATCTCATAATTATGAGATAGTATCTCATAATTATGAGATAAGATGTCATAATTATGAGATAGTATCTCATAATTATGAAATAAGATGTCATAATTATGAGATAGTATCTCATAGATAAGATGTCATAATTATGAGATAGTATCTCATAATTATGAGATAATATCTCATGGATAATATCTCATGAGATAATAATGAATTCCATTTATAATGCACTTTTCATTAATAAAAATCTCAAAGTGCTAATCCTGATCTCATAATTATGAGATAATGAGTCAATTTTTTTGGGGGTGAATGCAATGCTCTTCCTTTACATTTACATTCAGGCAACAAACGTTAGGGGGCGGTAACCTTTGGTGTTGTGTCGAAAAATAGTGCACCTTTTTTTCCGTCCTAAAGGACCCCTAAAGTGGGAAGGGCATTTTTAAGACCGTTTATTAGCAAACCGACTTGTTTTTTTCCCCCCTCATTAAGAACAAACATAAAGTATTTTATAAATAAAATTATTTTCTGTTCATGAATACCAAGAAATTCAAATTCTGGCAACACAGGCTTTGCTAGGAACCCACTATACACCCATAAATAATTTAAAATAATTCTCGAAATTTTATCGTTGATGATTTAAAAAAACTGAGTAAATTTGTCTCATGATTTTGAATGCATTTCTAGTGAAAAACAAAAGCCCAGAATTGCTCTTTGCACGACCGGCCGGGTTACGTTTTTGGACACAACACCTGATTCTGTTTCCTCCGTTAGCCCGTCAAACCCTGACATTGCGAAGATGGGAGCTGTTATGGCTTAGAGCAGGTTCCCTTAAAAGCATAACCTGCGACATTTTGGAGCTCTGTTATGACATCGTCTTCATTTGTTCCAGGTAAGGATAATAAAATCCCAACTTACTTAGTTTGTGAACATGCGATAGTAGCTTTGCAAAGTTTAGCCTGCAGAGCCAGCGAGCTAATGTCAACGAAGGCTCGAGCTAGCTCATAACGTAGAATTAAATGCAACGTAGTTTGAAACAAACAGTAGAAGACATATACAACCATCGATTTTTCACCAGGAATAGAATTTACTTAGTTTGTAACATGCGATAGTAGCTTTGCAAAGTTTAGCCTGCAGAGCCAGCGAGCTAATGTCAACGAAGGCTCGAGCTAGCTCATAACGTAGAATTAAATGCAACGTAGTTTGAAACAAACAGTAGAAGACATATACAACCATCGATTTTTCACCAGGAATAGAATTCCTACTTGTTCATTAATACGGTTTTGTAACATTTCAGCAACCCTACCGCTAAGTTAAGCTAGTCAAGTGTCACTAGCAGGAGGAAGATGGTTTTATGCTAGCTAATGCTAAAGGAGCTACTTAATCAAAGATCCGTTTCCTGGTTGTGGTTCTTCTGCTTGCTAACGGTCTGAATAACTTATTTAGTTACTTTAAGCTTTAAGGACACCAACACCCTGCTGGTGTTTTATGTTTAGTCTATTTTCACTTAAAAGTGGGGACGAAACGTATGCATCAACAATTTTAATTCTAGATTTGTGACTGTATGAAGCTGCATCAACATTTTCATCTTCCTACTATCGTCGTTATTAAGTCTATATTCGCAGGCATTGGGTAGTTCACTAATACAAAGTTATTGTTTTCTAATAATTGTTGTCATATGTTTTGACCTTGTATGTACACGCGAGATTTTGCAGAAACCAGTTTAACCAGTTCAAGTTGAACACCCTTTCTCCCAGCAGTGGCAGCAGTGTTCAGTTATGAACAGAATATTTCTCAAGAAAATGTCACAACTGAACTGGATCGGATAAACAGACCAAACTTTCCTGCTGTGTTTACGCAGGTGGGAGGCAGGAGGTGTGAACAGAGAGCAACATGTACTCCGAGTGGCGCTCGCTGCAGTTGGTGGTGCAAAGTGACCAGGGCCACCTCAGTGTTCTGCACACCTACCCTCCCACTGTGGGCACGGAGGTGGCAAATGCTGTGGTCAAACCTTTGGGCACGGCCGTAAGCCCCGTCGCTACGGAGAACATCCTCAAAACAGACAAAGAGGTAAGAAATTGTGACACTTTAAGTACACTTTGGAATGATGATTCATTTGAAATAATTCCTACTAAGCTGTTGCCTCCATTTCTGGCCTTGAAAGCTAGTCTTTGTGACTAATGATCCTACTGTTGCACCTTAATACTGTATAGTTAACCGGCAAATCCAGTTAACACACCTCAGTGATATGTTATCAAAACGCTGGGTATTTATTTCTTACAACTTATGAGGCATACAACTTTTATATCAAGGAAAAAAAAAACGAAGCACTTGACACAATAAATTATGTGAAACAATAAATTTAAGTTTAAGAATTGTTCAAACTATCCAAGCTAAAATACATTTCTGATATGCATTGCGAATTATAAAGTGGTTAGTGCCAGTTACAAACTTGAATGTTTTACAAGGAACTATTAAATCTAAATGTATATAATTCTTATTTTCTTAAATAGATTAAAATTTTATGGTTTCAGTTTTTTAAGTTCTATTAAAGACGGCGTTAAAAAAAAAGAAAAACAAGAAGTAAAATTAACTATTTCCATATTTTCAGATCATTCTGAGGGTGAGTGCACAATCAAAAAACTTTTAAAAGTAACTGTTTTGCTTCTTTTTTTTAATTCAGTTCATCCAGTTTCCACATTCTTATGTTACAATAAGGCTGAATATGATCCTCACAATGTTTCCTTAAAGAGATGGTGAGCATTTGTGTTGAAATAGAAAGTCCATTAGACTCTATTCCATTGGGTTATAATGTGCTGTGCTCAGGGATGTTTTCCATTTTCTGTTCTGTAACTAATCTACCATGTAAAGGCAAGAGTGATGTGAAGTACTACAGAGCTGGTTTGTACATCATCTGCACTAGGTGTAAGTTTTAAACCAGTAGACCACAGTTATCCCTCAGCTTTAGACTCGACACAATCTGCTGGCTTCCTTCCTTAGATAACTTTTACTAATTGGCATTTATAATTTATGTGAATGATTTAAAGTGCCCTGCCCCTGAGATAACTTCTGTTGTGACTTTGTGCTATATAAATCAACTGAATTTAATTTTAATTCAAAATTACCAAATTATTAAGACTGAGTTGGTGTGATGTTTTATGGTAAAATATGCTTTTTGGGGTGGAATAAGACTACTTGGCTCTTTTTTCCAACTTTATAAAGAACCTAAATAAAATGTTTTAGAGAAAAAAAACATTATTTTCCTTCTCTGTCATCTTTTAGGCTGGTAGGCTAAAGTTAAGGTGTAATGGTCACAAAATAACAATCTTATGTTATTTTAAATCTGGTCTTTTTTTTTTATTTAAATGATGAATAAACTGAACTTTTAAAGAGAGCAGCTGTGTACTTTTATAGTTGTCATCCTCCTAACATAAACCTTTGGCCTTTATTGTTTTCCACTGTGGCTCAGAAGTGCTTTACTGTTTATTGTGACCCTCTTGAGATCAATTTAACTGTCAACATAGTTTGGTTTTATCTCAGAAGTATGCTACTAAAAATATGTTCACCATCATGTGCAATAAAAAAACAGAGAACTCCCCCCATGCAATTTTCTGCAAAACCAAATGCTTCAATAAATCAGTGACTCATATCTGAAAATAAACTGGTTCTCAGGTAAAGTGGACCATGGAGGTGCTTTGTTATGGGCTGACTCTACCTTTGGAGGGGGACACCGTCAAGCTGTGTGTGGATGTGTACACAGACTGGATGATGGCCCTGGTGTCACCAAGGGACTCGATGCCACAGCCTGTGGTGAAGGAGCCCAATATGTACATCCAGACCATTCTCAAACACCTCTATAATGTCTTTGTGCCAAGGTATGGGAATATATATACAGTATATTTTAATGATTCCATTTCCTTTTCTGCTCTTGGTATTGACATTTTTTACTATAGATACCACTAATGTACAGGTAGTCCCCGACTTACGAGCGAGTTCCATACCTAGGGGGCGCTTGTATGTCAAAAATTCGTAAGTAGGATCACACAATTTTTTTATTTATTTTTTTAAATAAATGAATACATGTACAGTACAGTACAGTCACCAAGCACTTAGCCTATCCTAACACAGTTTTTAAAGATGAAGGAATGAGTTGAATTGTCTCCCTCCTTCCTATCAGGCACCATTCACATAAAGGGAGCTAGCTCCTTTTATGTAAAAGGGAGACAATTCAACTCATTCCTTCATCTTTAAAAACTGTGTTAGGATAGGCTAAGTGATTGGTGACTGTACAGTACTGTACATGTATTCATTTATTTAAAAAAAATTTTTTTCCCCCATTATAGATGGCCTCCCTTCTCACCTTACAGCCATCCTCTCACACCGATATGAATTTTTTTTTTTTTTTATATAGAGAGAAAGGAAAGATAGAAAGTAAGACAACAAAACACAACAATTATCCACAAAAAGAGCACAAGGCAAACACACCCAACCTCCGTCCGCAATCCTGCAAAGCACATGACAGAACACAGCAACGAAACACACATTCATAAAGACTAATAATATTCATGACCTTGCAGTAGATTTCCATAAATAAACATACCCATACCTACAAATATAAATACAGTATACATACATATACATTCATATCACATATCCATCTATATATCTGCATATGATATCTACATATACATCCCTGCATCCATTTGTGTGTGGCTGTGAGCATGCATAAGTGAATAAGGTTCCTCCAATAGAACATTCAGTAGCGACCGTGAAGCATCAGAGATCCGCCCCCCAAGGCCCGAGGCAGACGAAGGGGCAATCAAGGCCTAAGACCCCAAGAAGGACCCCCAGTCCAGAGTCCCCAGGGTCACCCGAACAGGACGAGCCACTAACCCGCTCCCCAGATCCGACCAAGGGGGAGAACTGGACGAGCCCCACCAGCGACTACACACAATGAGATGCATATTCGTAAGTCCGGGACCTCGTAAGTAAGAGCGCTCGTAAGTCGGGGACTACCTGTACAGTAGTGTTTTATACCAAGAGATGATCAGCGTGACCTGCTCGTTCTTTCTAAATTTAATTATTTTTTTAAAAAACTTGACCGTTTCTACCTCCAGGCCTGAACAACATAGTCTGAATCACATCAGGCTTTGCCAGCAGGTTCTGACCGCAGTCCAGAAGCTGGCGCGAGAATCTGTTTCCATGGTGAGGGAAACCTGGGAGGTGCTGCTGCTCTTCCTGCTTCGTATCAACGACACGTTGCTCGCGCCGCCGTCAGTCGGCGGTAAGCCCCGCTCCAAAGTATTTTACTCACTTGTTTCTTCGTTATCAGTTCCGATGACTAATGTAATCCACCATTGCTTATTCTGTTTAGTGGGGGTCGCAGAGAAACTGGCAGAGAAATTGATGGCGGTGCTCTTTGAGGTGTGGCTGCTTGCATGTGCGCGCAGCTTTCCCACGCCACCATATTGGAAGACTGCAAGAGAAATGCTGTCCAATTGGAGACATCACCCTCCTGTTATAGAGCAATGGAGCAGAGTTGCTTGTGCATTAACTTCAAGGTAAGAATGGATCTGGCTCAGCGTTCATTTGGAAAAAGATCCTACATAATTAATTTAAGTGAATTTATATTTAAGGTTTAATAATTAACTTTACTGCGGAAAAAAAAAACCAAACAACGCAACACTTTAGTGTCTCCGCATCATTTAGTAAGTGTAATAATGCATGTAATTTTGTCCCATTTTGACACTACAGACTTCTGCGGTTCACTCACGGCCCACCCTTCCCACCTTTTAAAGTTCCCGACGAGGACGCCAACTTGATTCCTTTAGAGATGGACAACGATTGTGTGGCACAGACGTGGTATCGCTTTCTCCACATGATCGGGTGCATAACGCCTCAATACAAGTTCTTTTTAACTGAAAGAAAGACTAGAATAGCCTTTAATGACAGTGTGTTTGTTCACGTTTGTTAAGGGGAACTGGAAGTTGCCTGTTCTCCTTCCTGTAAAAATAATTACATTTAAGTCTTAACAATTACCCTTTTGTTTGCATGATTTTATGACTCGTTATTTAGGGCATTGCTGCTCGTTCACTCATAAATGCAAGCGTTTTACTTAAAACGTGAATGTGCATCTTTGTTTTTAATTTATTATTATTGTTTTTACAGCAATCCAGTAGACCTTAGCAACCCTGGGATAGTGAGCACCACTCCGAAGTTTCAGGAACAGTTTCTGAACTCCAGTGGAATTCCACACGAAGTCGTACTACATCCATGTTTAAAACAGCTACCCCAGATCTTCTTCAGGGCCATGAAGGGCATTAGCTGCCTAGTGGACGCTTTCCTGGGTAAGAAGATGTTGAGTAAAGTTTTTTTTTTTAAAAAGCTTGGTCATGTAACACTCCAAACTGATAAAAAAAAAGTTATATTTGCTCTAAACATCAAAACCAATGATTCCATTATCACTACAAACAAAGTGAAGTCTCCCTTTAACACGAACGAAAAATTTACTCAAGCCAGATTAACATTTTTTCCCAAATTATATTTTAATCAAAGTATACATATGGATGTAAAGACAAAAGACAACACAGAAATGTTAGTTTGGTGTGAATATTTATCATTTTCAGGGTTAATTGGCATAATCAGTGTATTAAGTGAAGCATTCAGTAATTGGTCCCTTTTTCATGAATGTTCCTCACATTTCATTCAGACAGGCCTGTGAAAGTGACAGGATCAAAATGCACAATATTCACTGTTTGTGTGAGACTGGACGTTAAATACAGTCTGATTTCTCACACCCAAACATCAGATGGCCACAATAAATTAAATTAGGATACAAGGTATACATTTGTTGTGTATACTAGGCCTGTCGCAATAAACAAGGAATCAATTTATCGCATGTTAAATGCAAATTATCAACCTCATTTTCATTTATCCGCTTTATTGTTTGTTCATGTCTCTCTACTGAAGACTCTGGTGCTCTTCATTGACCCCTCCCTTTCTCTTTTCTCTTTAAAATATGTTTTAACCATCCTAAATCACATTTTTGGATTGTTAAAAGCAGCTAAGCTGAGAAGCTAGTCTATGAACTAAGCTAACGGGCCGAACTCGGGGTGGGGGTGGGGGGGGGACTCTGTCTTGTCGAAGCTCCTAAATTCACGGCTGAAACCCGTGCCTTCGTGTAAAAAGTTGTTTTTCTCTGCAAAAGAAGCTGAGAACTTGTTTACTGATTTTGTTTTAATTAAAAGCTTTGTGAGACAAATGCTATGCTAAAGAGCTCAAACCACACAGAGCATCCGCCATTTTGAGAACCAAAAATCAGGAAAGAGAGACAGCCCATGTCACGTTGTGGGGCCTCCCGTTTTTCTTAGCGGCACGTTACTTGCTCCCTCACTATTCATCCTTCAGTTCAAACAGTCTTATACTGTTATCCAGTGGTCAAAAAAGGTACTACCAGGTACACACAAAATTAACCAACATTTCTTGTTAAATTTGACAATAATTACTAGTTATCGTCAAATTTCAAACAATATTATCGTTTATCACGATAATTTCTGAGACAATTAAACGCCCAGAAAAATTTGTTATTGTGACAGGCCTAGTGTATATTGTTTCAGTGGTGGATGGAAACAGTTGAAAAATTTGCGTTTGAGATAATTAAATTCTTAGAAAGAAGACACTTAAACTGTTGTTTTACACAGAAAAGATTCCCTGCTTTATTGTAATGGTGCCATTTTTATGGTAACTTATTTATAAAAAGCTACATTGTGGATGTTTACGAGCAGTTTTAGAAGAAATGGCTAATGTATTTTCTAGATAATTACAGTACTGTAGTCATTTTTTGCAGCATTTTTCTCTCTCCATGTACTGTTTTGACGCTATTCCTGTATAAAATGAAAATGATGACTCTCAATTTTATATATATATGTATATATATTTTAAACATTTGAATAGAAACTTGTCAGTATGTATTTTTCTCTTTACACTGTAGGTGTGTCTGTTGAAAAGAGAGATGTGCGCGAGAGGGTGTTCTCTTTTTGCCCAGTGTTCCTCTCTCATGGTACCAACACCAGCTGATGCATCATTTAATGAAATACTCGGGACAGATGATTTATTTATTTGTGGTGTTTATCTGTTAAAGGTCCAGTGTGTAGTATCTATTGAGAAGAACCCAATTAACCCCACCCACACACCCTTTAAGTTACAGTACAGTGGTCTTTAGTTTAGAGCCAGAATTTGCTTTGTCAGAGGCCACTGCAGTGAGCAAGGGTGATGTGATGAGTTGTTTTGCCTTTTTTAGTGTAATGATGACTCAAAAGTTCCCATTTTCCTGCTGTAGTACAAATATATTGCATTTAAGCTTTAGAATAGTCGAAACGTTGCACACTGGAGCTTTAAAAACTTGGGTATCGTCACTCAACAAAATGATAACGTGTCAGTTATTCAGACTTACAAGATCACCAACAAGGGGCTTCCTTCAGGCATAAAGAGTCAATCAGTATGCTTATCAATTCTTGGTGATTCATATCTAACCATTGTCTTGCATGTTAACAAATAAAGATCACCTCCACTGATTAACTCGGTTTCTTTCACCAAATAATTTTCTCTTCTCTTCACAACATCATCTCAGTAATTATACCCCACTCTCCTGCTTTAAGTGGAAACAGAATGTTTGGTCTGCTTACTTAACTTTTTTTAAATTACAGGTATATCCCGTCCCAGAGCTGACAGCGCCCCGCCCACGCCGGTAAACAGAATGAGCATGTCCCCGCCACCCTCCATCGCCAATACTACACCCCCTCACAACCGCAAGCAACGCCATGTTCATGCTGTGGTCACTAAAACGGCAAGCAAGAGTTCAACTGTAAGTCAAACGTTTTTTGAAGTGAAGATGCCCAGTTAGGAAAAATCAACTCCTTATTTTTATTTTTTACCGTTGTATCATGTATTTTGTTTGCATTGTTAGGAGTTGACTTACAAACAAGACAACATTTCAGAGTGCTGTTCACTTTGTGATCTTGTAAATGCTGTTCACACTTGTCATTTGTCAGCTCCGATTAAACGCATTCACACCTGGCCGGTTAATGTGCACCCCAAAAATGTTTTTGTGACTGCTAATGTTTCTGTAAAAATTTCTGCATCTGAACTATGTTATTATTTTCACTTTAAAACTACAGTATTCAGAACAATTTGAGTTGAATTTTTTTGTAGATTTATCTTTCAGACTAATAAGCTTGATTACCGTACATAACTCTGTGTCAGAGCAAAAACGTAAGACTTTTAACGCACAAAAGTGAGCTTTGTTTAGGTTGATTTGAAGTGACATCACGCGACTCAGACTGCTCTTCTGTGATTGACACAGCACTGTAGTTGACAGATGCTGGTCATAAAATTAGAATATCATGAAAAAGTTTATTTATTTCAGTAATTCCATTCAAAAAGTTAAGCTTGTATATTATATTCATTCATTACACACAGACTGATATATTTCAAATGTTTATTATTTTAATATTTATGATTTTAACTGACAACTAATGAAAACCCCAAATTCAATATCTCAGAAAATTAGAATATTGCTTATAAAAAAAAAGGGATTTTTAGAAATGTTGGCCAACTAAAAAGTATGAACATGAAAAGTATGAGCATGTACAGCACTCAGTACTTAGTTGGGCCTCCTTTTGCCTGGATTACTGCAGCAATGCAGCGTGGCATGGAGTCGATCAGTCTGTGGCACTGCTCAGGTGTTATGAGAGCCCAGGTTGCTCTGATAGTGGCCTTCAGCTCTTCTGAATTGTTGGGTCTGGCGTATCACATCTTCCTCTTCACAATACACCATAGATTTTCTATGGGGTTAAAGTCAGGCCAGTTTGCTGGCCAATTAAGAACAGGGATACCATGGTCCTTAAACCTGGTACTTGTAGTTTTGGCACTTTGTGCAGGTGCCAAGTCCTGTTGGAAAATGAAATCTGCATCTCCATAAAGTTGGTCAGCAGCAGGAAGCTTGACGTGCTTTAAAACGTCCTGGCAGATAGCTGCATTGGCCTTGGACCTCAGAAAACACAGTGGACCAACACCAGCAGATGTCATGGCTCCCCCAAACATCACTGACTGTGGAAACTTGACACTGGACCTCAAGCAACATGGATTCTGTGCCGCTCCTCTCTTCCTCCAGACTCTGGGATCTTGATTTCCTAAGGAAATACAGAATTTACTTTCATCAGAGAACATGACTTTGAACCACTCGGCAACAGTCCAGTCCTTTTTATCTTTAGCCCAGGCGAGATGCTTCTGACGCTGTCTCTTGTTCAAGAGTGGCTTGACACAAGGAATGTGACGGCTGAAACCCATGTCTTGCATACATCTGTGCATGGTGGTTCTTTAAGCATCGACTCCAGCTGCAGTCCACTCTTTGTGAATCTCCCCCACATTTTGGAATGGATTTTGTTTCACCATCCTCTCCAGGGTGCAGTTTTCCCTATTGCTTGTACACTTTTTTTTTACCTCATTGTTTGTATACAGCCAGCCTCTTTAGCAATGACCTTTTGTGTCTTACCCTCCTTGTTCAAGGTTTAAATGGTTGTCTTTTGGACAATTGTCAAGTCAGCAGTCTTCCTCATGATTGTGTAGCCTACAGAACTAGACTGAGACCATGGCCTTTGCAGGTGTTTTGAGTTAATTAGCTGATTAGAGTTTGGCACCAGGTGTCTTCAATATTGAACCTTTTCACAATATTCTAATTTTCTGAGATACTGAATTTTGGGTTTTCATTAGTTGTCAGTTATAAACATCAACATAAAAGAAATAAACATTTGAAATATATCAGTCTGTGTGTAATGAATTAATATAATATACAAGTTTCACTTTTTGAATGGAATTACTGAAATAAATCAACTTTTTCATGATATTCTAACTTTATGACCAGCACCTATACAGTGCCCTCAGTGGGTCCAACCAGCTCTAAAACAAACGGAACAAACATTAAATTGAAGAGAAACTTACTCATACAACGTCCTGTAAACCACTTGCATTGAACATCCATATTGTCCTCTCTACCTTGCAGAGCAGTAGTAGTCAACCAACCAAAGCATCCCAGCAGCAACAGCAGCAGCAGCCGACGTCCTCTCCAACCCTAGTTTCCAGCCCCAACCAGAGTAGCTTGGAGTCCCGGCCGCTGCCAGCCCCAGCACGGCCAAAGGTCAACAGCATCCTCAACCTGTTCGGTCAGTGGCTTTTCGACGCTGCTCTGGTCCACTGTAAACTCCACAGCGGCCTCAGCCGAGACCCCAGCATGACTGGTAAGAGGGCGAACATAATGGATGACGGATTTTTAATTGTTGCATGAGCAAGTGTCTTTTGTTGCTGTTCATTAGTGTGTTTTTTGTTGTTGTTGTAGAGTTGTGTTTGTGGTGTTATTCTTTTTTACTGTGTTGTTGGGATATTTTTTCCTTTTTTCCATCTTTTTCTCAGAAACTTTGTTGTGCCTTTCTGTGTGTGGAAAGAAGTGGCCACATAGAATTAGATAGAAATATCCTCATTCGTTTGCATCTGCCAGCTATCTAAACCTGGCCAAAATGCCATTCAGGCTAAAATTACACATGAACGATTTATCATAGTCCCATGATTTGTAAAGTCACCTCTATAAGAGTCGATGACAACACATACAGTCACCATTTGAGAAGATATTCGGCGGATTATTGGCTTTCTGTTTATATTCCTCTTCTTGGTGTAATGTCCTGCACGTGTCTACCATGTCTGATTAATGTTGGTAGTTGTAACGGGTCAACAGTCATGTACTGTACTGAGGAGAACAAATATACAATTCATGCCTGATTATGAATCGATCCTAAAATATTGGATCTGCTTTGATTTTGTGTCTCTCCACTATTTCTGTTATCTTGCAGCCTCTTTTATCCAAATTCTCCTTTCTTATAAATCTTGTAAGTAGGAATGGCAGCTTTTTTTTTTCCTCACTTGATTTGCGTTTCTTGACAAATCTTCCTGCTTTTCAGTTGAATTCCTCATGATCATTGCCATTATCACCATCATTTTACGTCCCCATTCTTGGTCACATATATAAAAGTTTACCAGCGTTTTTACCCAAAGGTGATGAAATAGATATTACCAACTGACCATTTGTCTCAGCCATACTGTTGCCAGTTCTTTGATAATGCCTCATCATTTTTATTTATGCTAATCTGGATTTATGCGTTTCAGACCCCTCCCCTCAACTTAAGCATTAATGTTTTGATTTTTGTAATTTATTTTTGTGTTGTCTGTTTATCTGAGTTGTGATTTTATTGCATCTGTGCCTCGGTGCATGAATTGAATGGTCTGTTCTTTTAAGTGACAGTCATATAATTGCAATGTTAAGGAAGCTGACACATGGACTTTGCATTGTGGGCATGCAAGTGAATGGCATATTTAGTTTTAGTTCACTAATTGTTTTGTAACAGTGGTTGGTTGAACTTTAATGACAAACTCTTTGTGTCAGAGTTTCCTTTACCAAATGCTTTCAAAGGATGCGAGTGTCAGTTTGGAGTCATTGAAGTCTCTTCTCTTTTGCATCTATAAATGTCAGCTTTTTTTGTTTTTACATTTAAAATTTTGCTATTAGCTCTTATCGTTCACATACAGTAGATATGTCTGCTTACCTGTTTCTCGTACGTGCACGAATGCATTCAGTAACAAAACAAATTGGGGTTCTTTCACTTTGTTTTTTCTCTCCTCTTTCAGCGATCGCCACTCAGGTGGGTTTGGAGCTGAGAAGGAAGGGTTCCCAAATGTCCACTGACTCCATGGTGCCCAACCCGCTGTTTGATATCAACGAGTTCCCCGAGAGCTACGAGGCAGGGCGTGCTGAGGCCTGCGGGACGCTCTGTCGCATTTTCTGTAGCAAAAAAACTGGAGAGGAAATTCTTCCTGTCTACCTCTCCAGGTATTGCATATTGTTTTATTACAATGGCAAGTTATAAGTGCACCAGTGTCATCAGCAGTGATATGCTGGTACAATTGTACTGCCAGGGGTTTAACTTATATTATTCTGCTCTTAATCTTTGTTTTTGCAGGTTCTACATGATTCTGATTCAGGGTCTCCAGATTTCTGATTTCATCTGTAGACCAGTCCTGGCTTCTATCATTCTCAACTCTTCCTCTCTCTTCTGTACTGACCTAAAAGGCATCAACGTTGTAGTGCCCTATTTCATAGCTGCTTTGGAGACAATTGTGCCAGACAGGTAGCTTTTAAACCACAATAAAAATGAAATATTTGCTTATTTTGCTCACTTCAGTAAGAATAAAAAATAGGGTGCCACTTCACAATAAAGGCCTCTTTATAAATGATAGACTAATGCTTTATAAATAGGTTATTCATGAGTTTGTGAAGCATTAGCAAACATTTTTTAAACACTTTTAAAGCATTGTTCATATGTTGAAGCAGGCTTAATATTTGGTACAATTAAGTGGTGTACTTTTACTATTATTTTTTCATACTTTAGATCTTTAATGTCAAGCATTAGTCAGTAAGTTATTGCATCTTGTCACTATGAGCATTTTTAGATTCAAGTTATTTAGATAAAAGTAAAATGAGCAACTTGCAATAAATTACTTTCACCCAAATTGGCAAAAATACAGTAAGATCTGGCCAAATGGTGAATATGCTATAAAGTGTTTTATAATGGTTTTATAAATTATTAATACTTTATAAAGTGTTCACAAATGCCTAAATGCCCTATTTCTAAAGCGTCAGTAAATCCTTACTTTTTTGCTCACATAATACCAAAAATATGTTCTCATGCTAAACATTTTTTTGCTTTAAACTGTTAGGGGCAGCTTTATGAAAAAAAATATATATATATTTTTTGTAGATGTCTTTATTCTTTAATCATTTACTTCTCTCTCTTTATTATAATTTCAGGGAGTTGTCTAAATTCAAGATATATGTAAATTCTACAGACTTGAGGAGAGCTTCCATTAACATTCTTCTTGCCATGCTGCCACTGCCACATCACTTTGGCAACATCAAATCAGAGGTAACTGCTTTAAAGTCTGTCCTAAATCTGAGCTTTTTGAGTTTTTATGCAAGGCTTAGTAGTGGAGGGTTGATTTTTTTTATATTGTGAAAGAATATTGTAGAACTTCTTTTTTTGCTACACGCTTAGGATACAAGATAGACTATAATTAGCTGATCATCAAATAAATGCTGGTTAAATATAAAAAATTTGAACTCTAGTGACGGGTATTTTAGTGCTGTTAATTTAAAGCTGAAAAAGAAACAAACAATGTTTAAAATGGTGATGAAAATAAGACATTTCTCTCAATTTGGTTGTCTTTATACAAGTTAATTGTAATGATTTTATTAAATATGATTTTTGGGTTGAATAATTTGGGATGATTGTACATCGTCTCTTCCCATACCACACCATTTTATTTATAAAGCACTTTAATCAGGAACAAGGCCAAACCAAAGTGCTGAACAAACGAACAAACAGGCAACACACACAATGAAGTACAAAACAAAATACATTAAAAAAAACATTGCAGATCATAAATAAAACGACCAAACACAGATCAGCTGGTGTTGAAAGCAACAGAATAATAATGGGTCTTTAAACGGGATTTGAAAACCGAGAGGGAGGGGGCCTGTCTAACGAGCAGAGGTACCGGTAACTCGTTCCAGAGTCTTGGGCCTGCTACAGAGAAAGCCCTGTCACCTCTGCGTTTAAGACGAATCCCTGGAACTCTTAAAAGTACGGTACCTGGTCCTCAGACCTCAAAGCACGTGGTGGGACATAAGGGTGCATCAAATTTGAGAGATAGGTGGGGGCGAGACTGTTCAGTGATTTGTAGACATGCATGAGAATTTTGAACTGGATTCGAAGATGAACCGGTAGCCAGTGCAGGGAGGCCAAGACTGGTGTAATGTGCTCTCTTTTGCGTGTACTTGTAGGTTCTGTTGGAGGGGAAGTTTAACGAGGAGGATGGGTGGCCTCATGACCAGCCTGTGTCTTTCCTGTCGCTGAGACTACGTCTTGTCAATGTCCTCATAGGAGCCCTGCAGACAGAAACCGACCCCACCAACACACAACTCATCCTGGGTATCGCTTTCATCTTCTAGTACTCTATACCTTGACACTGGCCGTTCTCTGTACTGTGCAGTATTTACACTGGCCTGTTTAAATTGTTTTTAATGTGTCCAGTATCTCTGTATTTTATGTTTCTTAGGTGCAATGCTGAATATTGTCCAAGACTCAGCACTGTTGGAGTCCATAGGAGCACAGACTGAAACGGTGAGGCTCTGCTCACTCCTGTTTTCTGATAAGCAATGAGACATTTAAAATGGTTAGATGTGGACAGAACATCAACGTTGCCACGTTGTTGTGATTACAGGGCAGTATAGACGGGAGTCATGCGACACTGAGCGGTCATAGTCGCACCAACAGTGGCATCAGCTTCACCAGTGGAGGCAACGTAGAGGCCACCAGTCCAGATTCTGAGCGCCCTGCACAGGCACTGCTCAGAGATTATGGTGAGATGTACAACTGCTCCACTGATTCTTTGGCCAGATGATGAATAACAGGCTGGTGGCAGCGTTCTTAAAAGTGCTTGCACTGCATGTAATTTAACTAACTTGCTTGTTGTCTGTAGCTAACGTGGTTAAAGTGGTGTCCAGAATTAAGAAGCGCTGGGTAAAATGTTTTTGTAGGTGATTTAGTTCCTTGCTGTGACACTGTTTTAAAAAAACTACAGTATTTGAGATTGATCAAGATCTCCATCTGTATGGGGCCAGAATGATAACAGCGTTGAAGTTAGAAAAATCTAAACCATAAAATAAAAATATTAAAAACATGACCACTGGGAAAAAAATGTTGATAATAAATTCCTACAATGAGGGGAAATGGTAAATGGAGCTTACTGTACTGTATAGTGCTTTCCAGCCCCCTATGAGGGGCCCCAAAGCGCTTCACAGGGTTGCACTGAAAAATAAACATGAAAAGTTAAATACTTTTCTGACAGAATGTTTATATATTTTTTAGTACACGCATGGATTTTTTTATACAGTAGTCCCTCGGTACTTCGCGGTTTGACTTTCCTGGACTCGCTTTTTCGCAGTTTTTCAAAATAAGAGTGAACAATTGGCTGATTGATGGATGAGCCGTAAGACCGGCATGGCCTTTTTAAAATTTAAAATAAATTATTTTAAATTATTTAGCACCAGCTGCACCTGTGTGCAGCCCATATCTGCAGGGAGAAGCTCCCTCCTTCCATCATGTGCAGCACTTCTCTTCTCTGCAGTGGAGAAGTGGGTGTGGCCGAGAGCGCTGGCAGGTGTCAGAGAGCGGAGATCATGACATTCTGTGCTCTTTTAGAGCGTTTTGAGTTTAGAAACATTGGCCCTCATTCACGAAAATGTTCGTATTTTTATCCTAAATTTCTCCTACTTTTGGTCGTACGAAGCGTTCGTACGAACATGCCACGTCAGATTCAACAAACACTTCTATCGTCAGGAAACGTGTGTAAATGAGGTGCGTAAATAATGATGAATCCCACCTGTCCTATTCACCTGCTCGTGCACGCGAGAGGTTATTTACATAATTCCCACCCCTCTGAACACCATATAAGGATATAGTTTCCTGCCTTTTGACAGCAGGAAGTGTCCATTCATTCAAACTCAAGAAGTAAAAGGAGGAACTTCACGCGTTCGGAGATCTGCTCTCAGTCGCGCTGTGGCGCACCGCCACCCCCCCCCCCCCCGCAGGTGTCGGATGGTCAAATATTTTTAATGTTAGTGTAAACAACTGTGTAGTTTCACTTATTCAGAAGAGCGCACCGCTACCCCCCACCCCCCGCAAGTGTCGGATGTGTTTTTGAACAGAAGCATTTTAAAATGTCTCGAAACTACAGTTAACTTCATATTAATATTGTAGTGCATATGTTGTGTGTCCCGTGGGTCGTACAGTATCAGAAATCAAGAATAAATGGTTTGATCTGAAAATGGCTTCAAACAAACGTCTCGCCGGAGCACGGACAGGAGGTGGAATAGTCTGCGTTATGGATGGACAATAAATGCCATGCTGCAAGATGCGTGCCAACATGTTTTGCAGCACAAATGAGTCATGCGCGCTCCTTTTGGTCAGCGCACAACCACATTCTGCAGGTTATGGTCTAGTGGCAGGGCTTTTGACTACGGATCCGAAGGTCGCGGGTTCGCGCCCCGGCCACTACCCAGCTTGGGGTGTCTATGAGTGCACACCTATTTCTCCAGCTCCCCGGGCGCTTTCGGGCTGCTCACTGCACCACCTGGTAGGTGGTTGGGTTAAATGCAGAGACGAATTTCGTCTGTGTATGGGAACATATGCAGATGACAGGAATAGACATTATTATTATTATTATTATTATTATTATATTTTGAATCAGATATAATAATCTATTGCTCCGATGGTGTTTGGCACAGCAGTCCAGCAATAGCATGAAAATCAGTCTTAATTCGTACTTGTTCTGCGGCGGTGTATGGGAATTTTATGTACCTGGGTGTTAATATGAGGAGCGGCTTTGATGACCAAGGGGAGCGCACGACTCACTGAAGCCTGCGCGACACACCAGACAAATTAAACTTAAAATTATAATTCTAATTCAAACAGAATAACCTATTGTCAAGAATAATTATGGTGCGTGATTTTTTTAAACCCAAAATATTTTCTAAATAACGAAATATGAAGTTATTAGTGAAGGAAATCCATCTGGATAACAGCGGACCGACTGCTCGTAAATTTACGACAGGTCCGGACCACTCGTAAATTTTGTTCGTATCTGAAAAAAATCCTAGGATACGAAAACATTGTTGAATGCCACAAATGATCCTAAATCGCTCGTACGCACAGTTTAAGAACAAATCTGTGCGTACGAACGGTTCGTGAATGAGGGCCATTGTTTAGAATATTAAGAGAGTGCGGGGAGGGTTTAAAATGCCTTAATATATATACTGTGTATATATATATATATATATATTATATATATATATAGTTCCGGACCTACGGACCGTTCGCAGACGTAAGTCGGAGCTCAGAACACATGTCGTTCGTAAGTCCGGATTTCATCTGTAAGTCGAAACTCAGAGCACATGGCCGTTCTTAAGTCCGGATTTCATCTGTAAGTCGAAACTCAGAGCACATGGCCTGAGCACATGGCCGTTCGGAGCGCGTTCGTAAGTCCGAGTTGCCGTAGGTCGAGGGCGACGTAAGTCGAGGGTTCCCTGTGTATATATATATATACACACTAAAATAAACTACTACTTACGTGTACTACTATTCCTACTTCGTGGTTTCTCACTTCTCGCGTGTGGACTGAGAACAAAAAGTCCCACGATAAACGAGGGACTACTGTATTAACACTTTTTTTTTTTAAAATACCTGTTTTTATTTTCAGTACCAGTAAAAGCCGTTATCCTTCTGACTCCATACCAGAGAGCTTTTTTTTTTGTCTAATGCAAATTATTTTCAGTGCAGGGCTGAGCGATGTAGGACATAGTGGTTTGCTAATAAATTTAAAAAAATTTACTGTACAGTTTGCATAATTCCCTGTACAGAAAGAAACCGTGAAACGGGACTCTGGCAGTGTTCCTGTGAGATCCTCTTTTCAAACTATTTATCGGGGAACTTTTTTCTCACAGAATTTGTAGTTTTATTTTTTTATGGTTTAATATTATGCAAATTTCAGGTTAAACTGGCAAAGCGTTTGTAGCTGTTATGAGAATTGTGACAGGTCATTTATCTCATAAAGCCATGACTACATGAATGGGTAATTTTGTTTGAATAATTGTAAATTTGTATGTGAAAATTAAAACAAAATAATTTTCTTATATTTAAATAATGTTTTTTTTTTTTTTACTTTTTCAAACACATACTAAATGGACATCTCTCAGTTCTGATTCTGGGTTTGATATTTCCTTTTACTAACACACGTTTATTGTACGCTCTGCCGTTTATATACTTTCCTAATGCATGCTGTCTTTAACATGAAATATTTACTAAGTGGGCACCCTGAGCTCATATCCTGTATAATATTTCAGGTGTGTTGCTTTAACACTGCATTGCTTTGTTTGTTATTTTTGTTTTTTATTATTTTTTGTTTGTTTGTTTTTGCGGTGGTTGGTATTTCGGGGTGTTATATGGTCTAGCTCTTCCAGATACTGCTGCAGGTCTGCTGGTGCGCAGCATCCACCTTGTCACCCAGAGGCTCAATTCCCAGTGGAGACAAGACATGAGCATTTCGCTCGCTGCCCTGGAGCTGCTAGCTGGGCTTGCCAAGGTAAAGCAAGCACTAAATATACACAAGATGTTCATATCTGATACTGAAATGCATCCTTGGTTATTTGGTTCTAAGTAAATAGCGTCATGTATGTCTGTTGACGTTTATATTTATTTGCTCAGTTTCTTGAGGAATCATGTGAGGTGTGATCTCTGTTAATCGCTATGCAGCCAAACGCATAGGTGGCGTCAGTCAGCCAAGAACTAAGCAACAAACCAGACATAAAAAGATAAACTGTTGCTGTAAAAACACAAAAACTGTACAGATTATATTATTTATTTTATTATTTTATTTTATTTTATTGAGTTACATGAGTGACGTAAATTAAAATAATTCATTTTAATTAGGATATTTCAGATCCACCAAAGTCTCTTTTGTTTGTTTGAACTAGGTAAAGGTGGGAGTGGATTCTTCGGATCGTAAACGTGCCGTCGGCTCCATTTGTGGCTATATTGTGTACCAGTGTAGCCGTCCAGCTCCTCTTCAATCAAGAGACCTTCACTCCATGATCGTGGCTGCCTTCCAGTTCCTCTGTGTGTGGCTCACAGAGCACCCTGACATGCTGGATGAGAAGGTACGCTAAAGGACTGGTATGAAATTTGACCTTGAATAATTTGTGAACTTGGACATAAAGAGGCATGTTTTGATTAATAGATTTTTTTTTTGTGCTAGGATTGTTTGATGGAAGTGTTGGAAATAGTGGAACTAGGAATCTCTGGCAGTAAATCTCGTCAAGAACAGGAAGTTCGTCATAAAGGAGAGAAGGAGCACAACCCAGCTTCCATGAGGGTGAAGGATGCTGCCGAAGCTACTTTATCCTGGTAAACTTTTAAAGATTTTGCTAAATGAAAACCTGCTGATTATTTTATTTTATTAAATAGAAGTGGTGTTTGTGCACATAAAAGCTCCCCTGATCATTTTGCATAAAATCAATGAAAATATAATTCATTCTACAGACAAATACTTAAAAATCAACTTATCGCCAGATTCGCCACCATGAATTTAATCATACTCGGGCAACAAATAATTTTACATAAAAAAAAAAAACTGACTGGGAAACTGCAGCGAGCAGTAGTTTTCTAGCTCTAACCTCTGGTTTCTTACTTTTAAACACCGTTATTTTGTTTTGCACATTTGCTTGTTTACAAGTAGAAAAAAAATGCTATAGCACTACAGGTAGTCCCCGACTTACGACGGAGTTCCGTTCCTACGCCCGTTCGTAACACGGAAATCGTCATAAGTCAGAAAATACGTCCAAACGGCACCTCATACATACAGTACTGTATTTTTACCAAGCACTTCGCCTATCCTAACACATTACCCTACATAATTATCAAAAAACACATACTGTACCGGTACATTCAAGGCCATAATGAAGGGGAAAAAAGAGTTAATTTCTTACTGGGAGCTGGTCAATTTTTCCTCTGTCTGTTAGCATGTTAGCTAGTGCACCTCCAAGCTCCTGCAGCTTCACGCGGTCCACAGCGTTTACAGCAATGTCTGTTGGCATGTTAGCTCGTTGCTAGCATGTTAGCTCGTTGTAACTGTAGCCTGTCTGCCTCGTTAACCTCCGCTCAAAACAATAAGGTCTCCTGTATTTCCACGCGTGGTCCAGCGGTCCAGAGTTAGCATATTTAGCATATTAGCTCCGGTCTGCCTGAGGTCTCCTGTAAGTTTCCAGCGCGTCAAGGTCCCCCCTCCCTCCCTCCCTCCTGTAAGTTTTGTTTCGGTACCGTATTTTCTGGTGTAAAGGCGCATAAACCACGTAAATTGAAACAATGCTTTTCAATGGGAGGGCGTTCGTAACCACAAAACGTCTTAACCTGAGACCGTCGTAACCCGAGGACTACCTGTATTAATGCTTAACGTATGATGAATATCCAGCAAATTGCCATAGGATTAGATGAATTGCCTAATAGTTAATAAAATATTGAAGAAAATAACAGTAAAGTTTAATTCTGGATCATTATTTCTACAGTGTTTGAACTGACCCTGTTAAAACGTAAATGTGTTGCTTTGACTGACCCATGTTATTGTAATTCATGTGCTTGCTTGTGTTTTTGTGGTGTTTCCCAGCATCATGCAGGTGTTGGGGTCTTTCCCTTCTCCCAGCGGGCCAGCGTCCACCTGCAGTCTGCTCAATGAAGACACCTTGATTCGCTATGCCAGACTAAGTGCTACTGGAGTCAGCAATTTCCGCTACTTCGTTCTGGACAACTCTGTTATCCTTGCAATGCTGGACAACTCTGTTATCCTTGCAATGCTGGAGCAACCGCTTGGCAACGAGCAGAGTGAGTGACTTAACATCCGCCAGTTGACAATATAGTTTGATAGACTCAAAAGATAATGAGTGATTTGGCTTACTGTTGTCCATTAAATGTACAATTATTTCTCTAATGTGCATATTTGCAGACCCCAGTCCATCGGTGACGGTTTTGATTCGAGGGACAGCTGGACGACACGCCTGGACAATGCAGCTCTTCCATCAACCCAGAGGAGCTCGGGCCAATCAAAGGGTGGGATCACACTGTGGATTACTCGATGATGCTCCTCAGAAATAATGCTACCTTAGTTATTTAAAACCAGTTTTTATATCCGTTAATCTGGTTCAATCAAAAAAAGGCATTCAATACAGAAACAACTGGACTTTATTTGTAACAGAAGACGTTTCGCTTCTCATCCATTCTGAGCTTTCTCAATTCTTCTCGGATGAGAAGCGAAACGTCTTCTGTTACAAATATAGTCCAGTTGTTTCTGTATTGAACGCCTTTTTATTTTATTTTATCATGTCCTGGATGTCTGAGAATCTTCACCAGCATGTTAATCCGGTTCGTTCCTCTCACAGATGTTTGTTCCTGAGGGCCGACCGACACCCAGAAACGACGTTGGCATCAAGTACAACGTCAAACAAAGACCTTTCCCTGAAGAGGTCGATAAGATCCCTCTTGTCAAAGCTGATGTCAGCATCCCTGACCTGGATGATATAGTCAGTAGAGAGGTGAGAAAGCAGCTACCTGTTAACCCTTGCTATTAGACTTGCATCCATAATATTTCACAAACAACTCCAGATGTGAGGTGGCTCAGGGCTCTCTCTCTCTCTCGCTGTTAAATGTAGCTCTAATGAAAACTCAAATTTCACATGATTTGTTATTGTGCAAACTCAGGTGGGTTGTATGGGCTGGGAGGATGATTCAGAAGCCACACGTTCACTGATGAGTAATCCCCATGTGAGTTGTTGAACAGAAAAAAACACTTCACTTGGGTGTTTCTCACAGAAAAGGGTGAAATTTACAAGTTTGGGGTTAATCGCTGTGGGACATTTCCTAATCCAGTTCTGTGCCTTTGCAAAAATAAAATTTTAATTATTTTGTAACCAACTCTTAAGTAGTCCTTTTACTGTTGAGAATAATGCTGACCAAGTAGTTTGTTAAAGCTTCACAAAGCTTTTCTTTATTGAAAGGCCATCAAAACTGGATTAGATTGTTTAGGTTTTAAATGTTAGTTCTTTTCCAAATTAAATGTTTTCTGTTTGGCTTTTACAAATGATGCAAGATTTTAATTTCAACTCTGAGTGGCGATATGTTTCTGGGGTGTTGGGCTTCTCTTGTGCTGCTTAAAGCTGCTGTATGTAACTTTTCTAAAAATATATTTTTAACATATTTCTATCACTCTGTCACTATCTCCTGACAGACTGATGTTAGACAAGTAATCTCTGGAAAAAACTATAGTCCACAGGCTTCTCCAGGTGTTACTAAAAGCATTTCTAAAAACCCACAGTGACCCGCCGTTAACCAGCCAATAAAAACAGAGTTTTGTTCATGAACGAGCTTGTCATGGCCATCTGCCGCCTGTCCCCGCAGCGCGCATCCGCGCACGTTCTCGTTCAAAGGATTGCAAAGCGATACAGGACTGTTTTGTATGTGACACAAATGTATTAAATTCTTCTTCGTCCCTGATCTGGACTTTTCTTTTGTTTTTTTGCCAAAAGTCAAGTGATCGCTTCCTCCTCCGCTGACTCCATGACTGAAATGATGAGGAAATGAATGAATTTGTCACAAGCGAATTAAACTCTGGTTCAACGTGGCTGCGCGAGGCTCTGCAGATTTCATGGTGTTCTGGTGTGCTGGACCAGCGCTCCCTGTTTTTATTTTATTTTTTAGAATGTTTTATTAACATATAAACACAGAAAACTGCAGCGGCTGCAGCTTGTGCCTTTTTTTCCCCCACCCGACCTGTCAATCAATTCTGTGAACTGCCTGCGCACAGCACGCGCGCGTAGAGCGGCGTTCGACCCAACGCAGAGCTATACTGCGGCCTTTAGCAACATTCCTGCTGGACAAGTGTCTTTGCTTGAATCATTTATTATTAAAACTAAACAATAAAGATAACGAAGGTTACAGTATCACATGCGCGTTCACGAGACAGGCCATGCTGTGGAGGAGGAGCTAAGGAGGCGGAGTTGCCGGTCAGCCGAGAGCAAGGGGGAGGGACCAGAAACGTGTCTCTGTTCAAAATTTTTCTGTCCAGCGTTTGCCAGAAAGTTACATACAGTAGCTTTAATAATGAATCTGTGCTCTCTATTGTTTTTCATCAAATATGTTTTATCTGCGTTTTAAAAACGCCACAAACTCTTTTTTGCTTCAGCTGGAAATTCAACACGACAAGCTTCGTGCTCTGATGAGCAAACAGATAGAGTATGAGAACTCTTTGGAGCGACGCAGTGAGGATATCATGAAGTCCAAGCCTTTCCCCGACCCACAGACGGACTGCAAACCCCCTCCACCTTCACAGGAGTTCCAGACAGCGCGCCTCTTCCTCTCACAGTTTGGCTTTCTGTCTCTGGAGGCACTGAAGGTTGGTCCAAATAACGCGCTAAAGTTTGCGTGAATGCTGAGTCAGGAAGGTCTTTGAAATCCTAAACACAAAAAAATACTTTAATGCTAATACAGATAAAGTTCATTAAAATTGTAATTGTAATCTTGCCAGGAACCCAGCAACAGTCGTCTTCCTCCTCATCTTATTGGTTTGGATTCATCTTTGCCTGGATTTTTTGAGGACATCAGCTACCTGGACTTGCTTCCCTGTCGACCGTTTGACACCGTTTTTATTTTCTACGTGAGGGCTGGACAGAAAAACAGCTCTGAGGTGAGCAAACAGACACGGATGTTTTTATTTTATTTTTCACAATGCTGATTTAGTGTAAAAAAATAAATAAAAAAATTTACATAGCTAAGTTACTTTAGTATCTAAGTCTTCAAATGTGTGTATGAATGTGTTCAGTTTTCTCTTGTAAATGAGTCCCCGAGGCTCAGTGGGATTTACCTGTATAAATAAAGGTTGAATGAATGTGTTGTACGAGCACTTCAGATTTTGTGGGTGTATTGCTGAGCAAGTTCACTGTTGAGTTTTAAGTTGTACGAATGACAAGTTTTCATATTTTAGCTACAAATTGTTTCAGTTTGTGTGGTCAAATCAGTTGTCCAGAGAAATTGCCCTTTTCTCGAGGGGTCAGAAGAAATTTTCAAAGGACTGTTTGTGTCTTTCACTGTTTTACAAAAATCTTTTAATAAACAATTTGTCATCAGATTTTGAGGAACGTGGAGTCATCAACTACTGTCCAGCCCCACTTTTCGGAGTTCTTGTTGTCTTTGGGCTGGGCTGTTGATGTGGGACGCCACCCTGGGTGGACTGGACACCTCGACACCAGCTGGTCCCTGAACTCCTGCTTCGACACCAGCGATGTACAACAAGCAGGTAACCTTATATGGCAACTACTACACCAGATGTAAGGGTGAATTTGGATACATTTCTAATATAGAATTTGTTTTTAGTGGTGCTGTAACTTAATGTTGTTTCAGAAGACGCAGCTACTCCTGAGGACACGGGTGGTTCAGTGTTCAACGGAGAGAAGAAGGTTTTATACTATGCTGATGCTCTATCTGAGATAGCCTTTGTTGTCCCCTCTCTAACAGATAACTCAGGTCTGTATTCAATGATGGTTTACAGATGTCTTTTTAAAAAGGACTTGGAGTTGTAGCTTGCTCTTTGGTGTTTTGCAGAGGAGTCGTCGGTGCACAGTGACTCCACCGTTGAGGCAGACACCACCACAGATCTCATGCCTGCTATACTTCGACAACACAATCTCACACTGGAACTTTTCCCTAACCTTTCCGAGAACCTGGAGTCGGCCAAAAAGGTAAAGTTTTGCTTGTGCGGTTATATGTAAGTCGCACTGGCAAAATGAGTCACAATGAGGAATTATTTTTATTTATATTATTTGACTTTTATTTAACCAGGTTAGTTAAGAACAATTTCTTGTTTTCATGATAACCTGGCCAAGAGGCAACAAAAACAGCAGAGAAATAACATATACACGACAGGCAACCAAACATCAAATCATACAGATCAAAGATATGGATAATACTAGATTAGAACAGATACACGTGTAAGAATGTAATGGAACGTTCTAATGAGATCACTGAAAACACGTGCAGCAATCGGGAAACAATACTCTTATTGTATGTCATCCTCCAATGCAAGAGCTGGGGATTCAAATCCACCAGCAGTCGCATGCCGAATTGTCCTTGGGCAAGACATTGAACCCGTCATTGCCTCCGATGTGTCTCCCATCAGTGTATGAATTTGATAAAGTACTGATTAGTCTCTTTAGAATGATTTGTTCAATTAGCTTTGTAGAGATCTACTGGTAGTAGAGTGCTGTGTGAATGGGTAAATGACAGATTATGTTGTAAAGCACTTTAAGTGTCTTGATAAGATAGAAAGGTGCTATATAAGTACAGTCCATTTATGGTGTAGTGGCAGGGGAACCGACTTGGGACCCGAAGGACCCAGGTTCGAACCCCAGTCACGGCATAACTTGTGGTGTGTTTGAGCAGCACATCTCATCCCTACTGCTCCCCGGCGCGCTTTCTATAGCTGCCCACTGCCCCACCTGGTGGTGATTGGGTTAAATGCAGAGTCAAATTTCGTCTTGTATGGAAACATACACAGATGACAAAAATGTGACATTATTATTATTATTATTTACCATTTACTGCACTTTAAAACAATAAATAAATAAAAATAGGATAAAATACCTCGCTTTAGTGTCAGTTGTAAATCCAGTCATTAGCTGCTGGAAAAATTGGAATGGGAAATGCAGAAAACTGGGAATTTTAAAGCTTTAAAACTATTCCAAACAGTATACGAATGTATTTCTTGACACTACTGATGCTGGCAGAGAGAAATGGTCAATTTCAAAGGAAACTCTTAAGGTGTATATATAAGACAAACATTTATTTCTGAAGACATACCGGTAGCTGTTAAAAAACTTGGATTTAAACGTAGATTAGGAAGATCATAGGCTATTCTAGTTCCAGGGATTGCTAGATGGCGTCTATATGGACTCATTTTTAAGCAATTCAATTCAGTTTATTGATATAGCACCAAGTCATAACAGAAGTCATCTCAGGGCACTGAACTGAAACATTCATATATAAAAATAATAAGTTAACACTATTTTTCATTTACCCTTTAATTATACAGGTAGTCTTATTGAGTTACGAGAACTCATTTTCAAGAGAGACCTGTTTATGGAGCAGATGGTGGGGGTTAAGGGCCTTTCTCAGGGGCCCAGAGTGGGGCAAATGAGGGTGGAGGCAGGTGTGGGTGTTTCACCTTTTCTTCCCACATTTTGATGTTGATGGTACCGGGAGTTGAACCTGCGACTTTCCGATCACAGGCCCATCTTCTCTAACCTCTGTACCACCACTCCCCCTTAATCTGAGGAGCAGACTGCTTTGAGTTTAACGCATTGCAGAACTCTCATCTTGAGCAAGCATGAAGGCAACAGTGAAAAGGAAAAAATTTGTCCTCTATTAATGCAGATCTCAAACTAATTACAAATCAATATTTTCACTTCTTTTGCACTTCAACCTGTGCCCATTCCTTTTGCCAGCGCGGGTTGCATATGTAAAGATTTATGCTGAATCACTGGAGGTGATTTTGAACATTTTTTATTTAGTGTTTCCTCAAAATTACTGAATGAATCTGTTATTATTATTATTATATTTTTTTGTAGCTGAGTCCTTTGGTGAAGGCAAAGAGGTCATCGACTGGAAAGCCTTACCCCCAGTTGGGTCCTGAAACCAAGGTGTTTGTAGTCTGGGTGGAACGCTTTGATGATATTGGTATGAAGATATTCTTCAAATTTTCAGTGTTTTTAGTCATTCAAATCTCTCAAATACTTCAGTGTAAAATTGGTGGTCAGTAAACCATTTTTTTACGAGCTAAATCAACCAGTGCATGTTTGTTTTTGTGTCTCTAGAGAACTTCCCGTCATCGGATCTTTTGGCGGAAACCAGTACGGGTTTAGAAGCAAGCCTGAGCAATAGCAATTCGTGCAGGTATTTAAAGGGTAACACTCAAAACACTTTGTTTGGAAGGCGTGTTGTGGTCAGGTACAAAAAGGAAGAAGAAAAAAACTGTTTTGCAACGCTGTGCTCAAACCTGCAGTACAAAACAGGAAGTGTTCACATGGTGTGTGCAAAAGCAGGCAGACAAACAAAGAAGTGTGGCAGAGAAGTGACAGTTGTTCAGTAGGTTAAATGTCCCAGCTGAATGAATATACAGTATATGCCAGTATATCTACCAGTATATAATTTTTTTAATGCTTTTGTCATCTTAGTTTAGGTTTTGAAGGACTATTGTATAAGCTTGTGTACTTTATGACAGGTGTTGTTTACTAACTTATGGGACTTGGAGCTACTCTTGCCCCACTACAAAATGATCATTTGACAGTTTTTATTCAGACATTAGTTTTGGTATTCTGTAAAACACAAGAGTACTCAGTGCAGTCCTTATCAAGGCTGATCGGTTCTTTAAAAAGGTTGTACTGAAGAAAGATCTTCATCTTTAAACTTATGTTTTCTTTTGTCCTTGCTCCAACTCCCATCCAAGATTTTAAAAATTGAATGAAACCAATAACATTGTTCCATTAACAAACAAACAAAAAAAACGTTGCAAAAATTGCAAAGCTACACATTTGTTAATGAGTCAGTGGAGTAATTTCTGTTTTCAGCATGAAAACTACCGGTAAGCCTAATTTGGTGAGAAATACCTTGCAGGCGTTCTCAGACTTTTCCCTTTGTTGTCCCTGCTGCAGGTCAGGGTTACTAGAAAAGGACGTTCCTCTGATCTTCATTCACCCTCTGAAGACGGGACTTTTCAGGATTCGGTTGCACGGAGCTGTAGGCAAATTTGGCATGGTGATTCCTCTTGTGGACGGAATGGTTGTCAGCCGCCGAGCTCTAGGTAACAGATCTTGTAGATTTTCTTGACTTAACTTACCTTCTCTACCCCATTTTAAAATGTTTCTTTAGAAAAAAAGGTCTGAATGCATCACAGAAAATGTTTATTTTTTTTGTGGGAATCTTGATGCATCTCTTGACTAGATTGTGAGTCAGATGGCTGTGATGTAATTTATAAACATTTAATAATGCAATTTGATTATAGTGAAACTTTACATGAACACTGTTTTATATATTTTCATGCCTAATAAAGACTGCACAATAAAATAATGCCAAAAGTTCCTGTTTATCACAGACTCACAGTGTAGTGACCCACAAAGATGCTTAAAAAACACTAAAAACTCCACAGGAAAGCTAAAGTAATCAGCATTGTGTGTATGAGTCGAAGTTTATACACATAAATGAAAGTCATTACTAAAGACTGTCATGATATGACAACTTAGGTGCTATTAACATGTTTTATTCTTCAACATTCACTGATGAAACAATGAAAAATATGAACACACATCTTAACTGCAACATGTTTTAACTACAGGAAGCTACGGCAGCTCCACTAGAACAAACTGCACTGAGCAGCTTCAACGCTGCTGACTCTCCTAAAGTGAGAGTACAGATACACTGTCACGATAACACATTTTGCTGGGCGATTAATTGTCTCAGAAATTATTGCGATAAACGATAATATTGTTTGAAATTTGACAGTAATTAGTAATTATTGTCAAATTTAAGAAGAAACGTTTAATTTGTTTTGCCTTTAGTACCTTTTTTGACCACCGGATGGCAGTATAAGACTGTTTGAACCAAAGGATGGATAGTGAGGGAGCGAGCAGTGTCTCTTTAAGAAAAATGGGAGGGAGGCCCCTTGACGTGACATGGGCTGTTTCTCTTTGGTTCTCAAAATTACGGATGCTCATTGTGGTTTGAGCTCTTTAGCATAGCATCTTTTCACACAAAGCTTTTCATAAACAATCAGTAAACAAGTTCTCAGCTACTGTTTGCAGAGAAAAGCAACTTTTTACACGAAGGCATGGGTTTCATCCATGAATTTTAGAGCTTTGACAAGACAGTTTTTTTCCCGAGGTCAGCCTGTTGGCTTAGCTTCTCAGCTTAGCTGCTTTTAACGATGCAAAAGCACGATTTTGTTTTTAAAATAGATTTTAAAGAAAAAGGGAGGAGTCAATGAAGAGCACCGAAGTTGTGCTTTTTGTCATCCAGTGTCTTCAGTAGAAAGAGACACAAAGAAACGATAAAGTCGATAAATGAAAATGAGGTCGATAATTTTCATTTATCATGCGATTAATTGATTTGCTTATTGCGACAGGCCTAGTTAATAAGGTTAATGTTTAACTTTTGAAAACTGAAACAGAATTTTTCCATCTGCAATGAGATGCTTCTAAAAATTGCTTTTACTCCCACCACCATTGTGTTGTACCCTTTTTAAATTGATGCTTGACATTTTGCTTAGAAAAGCACAAAAAATATTTTTAATACAATGGCTTTTCTGTGCATTGAATAAAACTTAACTGAAAACAATTGGCTGTTTTTGCTTATGTGCAAAAAGAAAAAAAGTACCATCAATCTCTAACAGGACCAAGCTTTTTCTTGACATTTGTTGCTGTTGGACACTAACGGCTTTTTATTTTTTTGTGTCTGCTCCCCAGGATTTCTTGTGCGTGAAACTGTCATCAACGTGTGCAGACGGAAGCGCCTGGAAAGTGACTTGTACAACCCTCCTCATGTGAGGCGAAAACACAAAATAACAGAGATTATCCAGCGTTACCGCAACAAGCAGCTGGAGCCCGAGTTTTACACCTCTCTCTTCCACGAGGTCGGGGATAGAAAGCCTCACCTCTAACCCCACTCCCCTCCGTCCTGTCCTAACACTGGCTCACGAGCACGCGCACACCACACACACACTCATTCCAAACTTAGATACCATTTTCAGCTGTGCGTGCACGCATACACACACAGAGTCTTTATATTTATACTGTACTATTTTGGTATTTATACGAATACATATATCAACACTGTTTGCCTTTGACTCTGAGATCAAAGTGTCAAGAACCATGCCAAGGTCAAAAAAACATTATTTCTGTACCACAGCTGCGTTTTGGAGGTCTGAATGGCTGAAGTTTAGCAGTGTCTCTCCTTGTTTAGGTTCATGCTTGGTGGCAGAAAGAGTCTTTGCTCGTCTTCAAATGCAATACATTAGTTACACTGTTGGCCTTTTGATTTTTTTTAAAAAAGAGGTTGTCCTGTAAACAATGGGATGCGAGTCTTTTTCATGAGGTTTGGTCACGTCGGATTGTCTCTAAATCTGGTTTTGTTTCGATTTTCTCCAAGCTTACAAACATAAGGATCACTGCAATGTTTTCCGTTATAACCAAAATCCATAATCTAATTTACAACGAATTATTCACATGCAGACACCCGCTATAGTCTTCCTGATGTGAGCACGCATTTGACCAGCAGCAAACAGAACTCACATTTATATTTTTTTCTTGGATAATTAACAATTTCTGTTTATTTACAGAATATGGGTGTCATTTGCATAAGTGTGCTTTGTGCATGGTTGTCCTGGTACACAACCACCACTACACTGTGTGTGTGTGTGTGTGTGTGTGTGTACACACAGCCTTTTGTGTGCTTGTTTAGCCATTC
Organism: Garcialebias charrua; assembly: GCA_038048925.1. NCBI lineage: Eukaryota > Metazoa > Chordata > Actinopteri > Cyprinodontiformes > Rivulidae > Garcialebias > Garcialebias charrua. Next base: position 35,846 of record JBBPBX010001539.1, on the reverse strand, counting down.
AGTTGACACTACAAGAGGACAGAACCTCAGAAATCCTGCTCGTGGCAAATACAAATGACATTTTGACACTTTAGAAAACTTTCAATACAATACCGTTTTATATCATTTCTTTATTTTTGTTCCCCCCAATCGAGCTAATGTTAGAAACGTGTGGGCTTACTGACGGTGCGAGCTGTCACGAGCTCCTGGAGTTTGCACTTAACGTTTGCAGGGCTGATCTAAAACTACCACAGATGTGTTTTAGGTTTGACGTCTCTGCCAAAAACAAATGGAAGCATAAAGCAGATTTAAGTGTCTTACTCCTTCATTTAAAATCAAAAATTCACTGGCCAAAATGCTCAATGTAGCCAACCTATTATAATACTGTGCAAAACTTGGGCCGCCCAATAATTTTTGTATTACGTATTTTTGCTTTAAAAAAACGGACTGTATTGTTAACTTTAAACTGGTTTTGATACATATTTATGAAGAGTTTTCAGTTTTTGCATATTGGTTTATTTTATTTGACCTATTTTCAATTAAATTGTTTTTTTTAATTCTTCTGCCTCTTAACCCTAACCTTTGAATCAATTTAGCGTAAAACAGATCTCTAAACTCAAATTCATTCATTCATTCAACACATACATGAAAGTATTTTAAAGTACCTTTGGTTAAATCTTATCCAGCCTTAACTTGACAAATTTAGCTAAATCTCCTGTTTTTTATTGGTAAATCTAAACATATTAGACTTATCAGTTCATCTCTTAAGCTTTGAAGTATTTTTATACTCATAGGTTAAACTGAAGTGGCATAACAAATACACACAAAAAATGTATTAAAAAAATGGTCAGTACTAAAGAAGTTTAAAAAGAAGAAGCATGTTTCTAAAGTAATCTCGAGGAATAGAATGCTTGTATTCTCAAGACTAGTTTAGAAATGACCATAAAGTCTATTTTTTCTAAGCAAATAAAAGAAATATCAAGTGGCTTGAGACTTTGCAGAGTATTGTACAAGCCGTTTGTTTTTTGTTTTGCTTTATTTTTTAGCCATAAAGAGAATATTTCAATAGTTAAGCTAAGTTGGGTCTTTATAAATGCTCAGATTTGCCGTCACAAATGTTTGACTTTTTATTTTATTTTCCACTACTGTTCATTCACTGTACCTTCGTTTGGATTTGAGTCCTCTGACTGCCTGTAACAATGTGAATTTATTTATCACACACATACAGGACAAACACCTTTTAGTTTCTGATATATTGGAAAGTCTTATTGCACTGAGCAAATTTTTGTTGGTTACCTTACGTCTTTTTGTACTTTTCTGCATTTTGGAAGAAAACCCCTGCTGAAGGAAGAGTTTTATCTTGTGATATATGAACGAAGAAGAGGCTTTGTGGAGTTTTTAACCTATCATGTCTAATCGTGACTCACTTTTTATGACGGTGCTGTATGCACATGCCTTTTTTTTGGAAGGAAAGTACATTAAATATGCTTCAAAGAAACCACATACAATCATCGCACATTGTATCCTGTTACTCTTCTAATGTTTTGATCGTATTTAAGGACTTGCCATGTACAGAAGTAGAAGAATATGTAAATATGTGATAGCTTAAGGCATTTAAAAGTTGTCCGTTGCAGCTGTGACGGCAAACAAAATGTATGTTTGTAATTATGTGCGGGAGGAACACAATGGGTATTGAATGTAACATGCATCAATTAAAACCATTATTGACATTTTAATTTCTGCACTTTTCAATTTGATTTTTCCCCCCTTACAGGATGTCATTTATAAGTCTTACATTTTAACAGAAGGAACTGCAGTTTTGAAATAAAATGTAAAACGTCTGAAATGTTTGAGGATGAGTTGGCCTGGAGCTTGTGTAGCTGGATAAGTGTGGCTGCACTGAAATGCATCAGAAAGCTGTAAATGCTAAATGTTTACCAGAACAACATGACAAAAAGCTGAATCTACAGAAAAAAACATCAACGATCTGATACTTAAGTGTGCTTAAAATTATATTTAGAGAATGCACATTGTCCTCCTGTCATGCCAGTTTTAGATTATCTTTTAGAAATTACAAACTTGTAGCCAGTTATACCAAACCTTAACATTACACATAATCTTATGTCAGATTTCGTGCTCGGAGTACATGTGAATGACTTGGCTACTAACATGAAATTTTAGCACAGTATAAAACGGTGAGCCTTTTTTTTTTCTTTCCAAAGTTTGCTTGGCTGTGATGGCATTACTGTATTCATTCTTGAATCAATTGGAGATTAATATCTGATACCCTGATGCATGCTCAATAATCCAGGTAGAAAAATCTAAAAAAGCTAAGTCTGGTCCTCTGGACATTCAAAAACGAAACAAAGCAAAAAAATTGTAGAAACGTTTCGTCTTTCGTCCGAAAGACTTCCTCAGTCTGAGCTGCTGTATTCAGCTCAGTCTTATAAATAGCACCCTCTCACAGTGGATCAACCAGTTGGCTGATGACAGCCGAAACCAGTTGCTCACATGATCAAGGAGGACCATCAGTCTAATGATGGATCGTTAGCACACTGATGGTTGTTTGCTTTGTGTATTTGTGACGAAACGTTTCTACAATTTTTTTGCTTTGTTTTGTTTTGGTTTTTGAATGTCCTGAGGACCAGACTTAGCTTTTTTAGATTAATATCTGGTCATTATTTCCTGAAAGTTGAATCAATATACCGTATTTTCTGGTGTATAGGTCGCACCGGTGTATAGGTTGCAGTGTCCAATTATCACCAATAGATTGGGAAAAATCCCTAGATAGGTCGCACCTACGTTTAGCTCTGCTGCAAATGTCTGCCACAGGAGCACACAGCAAGGCTTTTAAGAAGATTAACACTTAAAAACAATTATTTGTTTGATAAAAATTATAGCAAATATGTGTCTGAGCTGAACTTTTCCTTAATAAATGAACGTAATTGTGAAATGAGCTGGATTTTAAAAAAAATTTGCCGAAAGTGATAACAAGCCATATATCCACCTTATTCCTAGCCCCCATGATGCCTTGCGCGAATTATGTGTACGTCTTCTGCCGGAAGTCAGAACCGGCACTTTTTTTACACGCTAGCAACGCGCTAACCGGTTTTCGTCAGAGGTTTAGGTCATAAAATATGTGGGAACACAAACGATCACAACTCAAATGTGGAGATATAGTTTTACCGCTACCTACAGCTGTTGAGGGGTGGGAGGACGACTTGAAGAAGTGTCCGAAAATAAAGTACACTAGCATGTTTAGCTACTGACAGTTGCTTCAGATGGCGAAGCGATGAGCAATCTGAAAAGCTCTGAAGCTTATCAGTAACTTCACAGTAACAAGGTTGGTCCTGTTATGTTAAGAGAGGTGGGACACTTTCTTATTTACCTTAAGGCAAACACAGAGCCTAGCCAAAGCATTAAAAATCCACATCACCAGGTCCAGCTGACAATGATGTTTATCTAGCCTGGTTGGAACCAGACCCATGTCCTTCACTTCGCTTTGTGCAGTGAAGGGAAATGAGAATTGAGCGGAGCTGTGCAGGAAGGCGAGGGCCAGGCTAATGTTTATCTGGACACCAACTGAGCTCCTGGAGCTTGACATTTCTTTTGACAAAGACTTTACTGATTCACAAATGAAGCACCTTGAGAACTTTTAATAAAATACAGTAAATGAAAACAAATAATGAAATAGACAGGAAACTATCTTTAAAAACCTGATAATGAAAAAATTGACATTTAGATAGAAACAGTAGTTTAATCCAAAATTAACTGATATAGTGCACACAAAAAACTAACCTTTAAGAAGGTTAACAGTCAACTATTGTACATAACAAATGAATCATTTTAGCAAATACTTTTCTAATGTAATATAGTTAATGTAATATAGTTAACATGCATCCTTTAAAAAAACATGTGTTACGTTTACAGCAAGTACCGTACACCAGTACTGTACATGTTTGAGAAAAATGTTTACATTTAATGTCTTCTCACTTCTCACTTGAAATAAGCTGGCATCCTTTGCGTGTGAATACTGGAACGATTACATTGACACCATAGCTCTTGCAGCAGGTCCCTCACTGTGAAACCACGATCACCCATCACTTCATCTCCAGCACGCAGATAGTCCAGAAACCCAGAGTTCTGTGTTATATACCTGTCACTGCATTTATCACCATAAGCATCTGTAATAAACATGATTATTCCAGAGGGAGAAACAGCGTATGATTCACTTCTGGAGTCCAAGTTTTTAGCTTTCTGCAAAACATGTTGCTTTAATTGTTTCACGGGGCAACCATAGAATAAGGTCGTTGGTTTGTTCTGACATTATGTCAATCCACATTCCAACAGTCATGCTGCATGTGACTGTGGTGGTGTTTACAGCTCCACACTCTCGTCAAGCCCATCTGAAAGTAAAAGTACAGTATACAAACATTAGGGTTCATTTATGAACACACACACCTAGATTATATATATGTAAATAAACGCACACACACACACCTATATATATATATATATATATATATATATATATATATATATATATATATATA
>JBBPBX010001539.1:0-26868 GCA_038048925.1 Garcialebias charrua | reverse complement strand
AGTTAGAAAATTAGAGTAAGTAATTTTGTACTGTTGGTGAAAGATTATTATTGTTTAATCTGATTGTTGGAGAAAAGGGGCAGATATAATAAGATTTATTCTTCTTTCTGCTACCTTTCATTTTTTTATATGATTGTCTTGTACTGTATTGTGTTTCTTTTTGTAAAAAAATGAACAAATTTAATAAACATAAACAAACAAACATAAACAAATGTATGTTCAATACTGTATCTGTAAAATTGTTTGCGTTAGACACATTTTTGTGCATTTTGATGTCATTGTGTTAGCCATCTTGAATGGGATTTGACTCAGTTGAAGATGTATCCTACATTACTTTCTAATTATTTTAATCCAGTTGTTCACAAGCCGTGTGTCTGTTATGAGGCGACAGAAAAGGGAGTTTTTCAAAATAAGAGCAGAAAGTGACGTCATTTTATTAGCTCTCCTCTCCAAACAGGAAGCTGCAGCTACGCTTCCAACCACCAGAGGACGCCATTTTGTAACATTTGCCAACGAAGTGATTTGAGCCTAGAGTTAATATGGCACGTAAGAATTTAACGTTCCTGGAATCATTTCAACGCCTTAGTTTTCTACATTTTGCGAAACGTCTAAAATATTTCGGTTCAGTGTTGACCTACATTCTATGTTTTGCGTTTTGATAAACAACTAGCTAACGTCGCATTTAGCTAATTTTAGCGGTAGCACGAGCCAATGTTTTTTTAATTTTATTATTATTTTTATGCGACTTCATGAGTTGTTTTGACTTTGAGAAGCCATTTATTTCTCTTTAAAGGCTTCTGTGACTTCATGTGTGAAGGATGTGGGGTACAGACAGACGCACGTTTGTGTGAGGGCTCGTGGGTTCCTCCTCTTCCTCTCTCTCTCAGCTGGTTCTGTAGTGACCACACAGCCTCGAGCTCTCCTCGCGCTTGTTTGGTGCTTTTTACAGAACTTTTGTGCGTCGAGCATCACCAGAATCTGCGAGATGGAGTAAAACTGACCCCGGAGCAGCAGCGTGGGATACTTCAGGAAAACACGCGTGTTTCTTCTTGAGAGTTGCGACCCGTCCGGATCTTTCAGGTGGGGTTCGTGAGGATCATGGAAGAGGACGTGGGGCACCAGGAGAACGGGATCCAGCAGATCTCCAAAGACTCGGACCGACAGCAGCGGCTCCGGCTCTGCGTTTTAAACGAGACCCTGAACACGGAGAGGGATTATGTCCGGACGCTGCTCTTCCTCCAGTCCGTAAGTTTTGCACTTTCTCATTTACGAACTCCTCTTCAACTCAAAGGTTGGCCTCCTTTTCAAATAATCTTTATTTAAGGTGTAGTAAATGGTTGGATTTTTGCACTTGCATCTTATAAATCCTCAATCATGTCAGAAGCAAGACACACATTTGAGTGCATGGACTTTGTTTTAAAGTAGTAAAGGATTTGGCAAATTAAATATATGTACAGAAGGATTTAATCACACCTGTTGGGTTACACTATAGGGTCTGCAACCTGCGGCTCTGGAGCCACATGCAGCTCTTTGGTCCCTCTTTAGTGGCTCTTTCAAGCTTTGACCAAAACTGACATAAAACTGAATTTTATTGGTTGTATAAACAACAAAAAAGGATGAGTTCAAACAGATCTGATGCCATTTATTTTGCTTTTTTTAATTTAAATTACACTAAATGTATTCATTTTACATTAAAACATAAAAAATAAAGAAAAAAAAAACATTTCATAAATATGTGAAAGAAAGAATACATAAAATGAAAGGTGGCAGAAAGAAGAAGAATTCTTATTATGTCTGCCCCTTTTTTTCAAAAACAAAACAATTTCAGTGTGCTTTCAGTGTGGCTGCCCCCCGCCTGTGGAACTCTCTTCCTGACTGCCTGAGCTCCACAGTCACTGGTTGACTTTAAGAGCGGCTTGAAGACCTTTCTTTTTAACCAAGCATACTCTGCCTCCTCATGATTCTATCTTTGATCTTAGTTGATACTGTTATTGATTTTACTTGTTTTATTACTTGTTTTATTGACATTTAATTCTGTTGCACTTTGTAGCACTTTGAGATTTTCATTAATGAAAAGTGCGTTATAAATTGAATTCATTATTATTATTATTAATTTCAAACAATAATCTTCCAGAAATAACAGATGAAAAAAGTAATTTTCATACTCGACAATAACTAGTACATTAGACGCTTAACTAAAGCTTTAGTAGTTTGTTAACAGTTTAGATTTGATCTTTTTTTATTTAATCACTGAGTTAATATCTTTAGCATCATTTCCCAAAACATTCCATAATTCCACTCCCTTTATTGAAATAAACCGTCCCTTCAAACTAGTCCTATACCTTGGCATTACAAATATTTCAGATCCCTTTAGACTGTAGCAGCTTACTCTCTTAACGAAATACATTTGAAGATTTGAGAGTAACATATTCCTATGAGCCCTATACATAACTAACAAAATATTATAGTCCACCAAATCATAAAACTCAAATACGTATGTGAACACTGGAGCAAGTACAAGGAGTAAGCATACTTTAACTTAATGCTTTATTTCTTTATATGAAGAACATTGTCTGCATAGTTTATATATTTTTAAAATTTAAAAACGGATGGTAAAAACTGAAAATGTTCCACCCTTTATAAGAATCTGGTCTTTTTCTTTAATAAATGTTAAAAATCATTAGATATATTTTGCTTTATAATGTGACCCTTTACTGGCCACAAAAGCCCCTCCAGCAAACCTAGTGGCCCATGGGCTGCCAGTTGATAATCACAGTTGTAACGGGTTGTTGCGGTTCTGGGCACGTTTAATGTAGTGAACAAAAGTGAAAAATGGCTCTTTTGATCGTAAAGGTTGCAGACCCCTGGGTTACACAATATGAACTTAATACACAAGGTCCTCAGGACGGAGCCAGGATGGTGTAGTGGTTAGGGCGTTTGACTTGGGACCCGAAGGACGCGGGTTCGCGTCCCGGCCACTACACATCTTGGGGTGTCTATGAGTGCACACCTATTTCTCCAGCTCCCCGAGCGCCCTCTATGGCTGCTCACTGCACCACCTGGTAGGTGGTTGGGTTAAATGCAGAGACGAATTTCGTCTGTGTATGGGAAACATACGCAGATGACAAGATTAGACAATTATTATTATTATTATTACATCTTGGCAATGCTGGAGTCATTCAGTGTTTGGAGTCAATTTAACTGAGTTGTAATTTAAAGAACGTTTCCCAGTGTGGTATATATGTCTGTCTACTGTTGTCTTTGTTGTCATCACTCTTTGGTGGTCTCCAGGTCTCTTGTAAACGAGTCCCCATGGCTCAATGGGATTAACTTGTATAAATAAAGGTTGAAATAAATAAAGGTTGAATGAAAAGGTAATTTGTGTATTTGCTGTGACAACGCTTCTTGGATGTAAGTCTCACACCGTTGGAAAGCCTGGTTATTTCCCTTTGAATCGTGCCACGAACTTTGTGCGTAAAACGCATTTGTGAGTTGGGGCCCATGTAAAAACTTGCACGATCTTCTCTGACAATACCAAACAGCCTGTTCTGCTCTCGACTCTCATTGTTCGTTGGAGTGGACGATTGAAGTTCGAAGAAACAAGAAATATCAGTTTGACAATTTATTCATTCAACAAACGAGGGTGTCCGTTGCATGTGGAAGAACCATACGCAGCCACAACAACCTGACACCTATCTTAACAAGGTTAAGTCAGGTCCTCTGGACGGATGCTCGTTTGTTGAAACATTTCGTCTTTTATCCAAACGACTTGGTCAGTCTGAGATCTTGTAACAAGATCAGTCTTATAGACAGCCCCTTCTCCTGAACCTTCTCCTGCTGAGCTCAGACTGACATAGTCTTTGGATAAAAGATGAAATATTTCAATCAACAAGAATCCGTCCAGAGGATATAACTTTACCTTGTTAGAGTTTTCTACCTGGATTATTGAGCATCTGGACTGCCTGACACCTACCAGTACTCCTGCTGTGGAATGCCATCCCATTATTCCTCCAGCATTTTCCAGCTGTTTTGGGCACTCTGGAATTACCATCACACCATAGCGAATCCCACAAGTGTCAGGACTGCAGGAAGGCTATTCCCGCTTCCAAATTCTGGTGCTAGTCTGATAAACCTCGTTCTCAGCTGAGTGTTGTTCTCTTGAAAGATGTACTTAGATTCAGATATTCTTTATTGTCGTTTGCACCACATGTGGTAACAATAAAATGTAAAAGAAAAATAGGATATGAACCAAGACTATGAACTAAGAGGAGTTGTGAGATTGTCACTTGTTGCAACCAGGAAAAGCTCAAAACAAGAGCCGCTACCAGAACAAGTTGTTTAACGCGAGCAGAGAAGATTTAGCAAGACTTTAATGGGCCCAACCCATGTACGGTACTCAACTCTGCTGCTCAACAGTGCCAGCGTATTTTCCCTCACTAACGTTGCACCATTTACTTCTTGTGTACAAATTGTCAGAGTCAGAGAGTCTTTATTGTCATTTGCATCGCATGTAGTACATGTGATGAAAACGAGATTATGTACACAGGGTCCCAGTTACATCCAACAACAAATGCAAGAGAAAAACAGTAATAACATCTAGGATTAACTAAGAAAAACATCAAGTCCTGTTATGAATGAACATTCTAGTACTTTAACACTCTTTCAGTTGTTAACACGCCGACTTCCAGCCTGCGAGTGACCGCTCACTTTGTCACTTCTGGTTGCAGTTTCTTCCGTTTCGTCTTCTGCTGCCTTTTTCCACTGCAGGTTGCTTCTGCCTCTAGCTGTGGCCAAAATATGTGCAATGTCAGCTCCAGTCTGGCTGTTATTGAAATGACAGCACCATACATGAAAATAAAATTCTAATGCAACACTAATTGCCATTAAGTAATACTGCTGTCTTGTTACATAAGAAAAAGAAAGGCGTTGTAGGTCAGGACCAGGCTCACCCTAGAGCAGTGTGTCCCAAACCTTTCAGCCTCCCACCTACAAAACAGTGGCATGGACTTGCAACCCTTACTATCGCTGGTTATCTCTTATTTTGTCTGTGAAAATCATCTAAAAGCTTCTCATTTGGTCGTCGGTGACCCTCTGTGGGGTCTCAACCCCAACGTTGGGAGCCACTGCCCTAGAGCAAACATGCCTTTAGGTGGCTCTGCTTTGGCACCCTGCTGCATCAAAGGCAACCCCTGAATGTTATCATTCGTAGGCTGCTTCTTATTAACATTCTCATGATTCCTTGCATTTTCCGGTTCTCAACATCCGGTTGATATTCGTGTTAAAACGTGATGTTGGTTCCTTCTTTCTTTCACGCTGTCACATGTTAAGAAACTTCCCCAAAGTTCTGGTCCAGTGTAGATTTGTGTCTCACAACTTGTGTTTTCTTGAAGAGTTTCTAAATAATCACAACCACACAGGGATGAATGTCTTTACACTTGTAGAATCCACGCATGTTTGGGATGACAATCCTCTTTGCGGCAGCAGTGAGTGAAGGCTCATCATCTGTTGCAAGACAGACCAGCCACCAAAGGGACATGCTGTGACCTCCTTCCTCCTGAAGCCGTTTCTGGCACAACAATGACAAATCCCCCACAGATTTATCAGAGGAGGCTTTTCTTGTGGACATCTGAGAGCTGTCGGTGCCATCAGTTGTGCTCATTCATGTCTTCACAAGATGTGGCATCTTTGATTTTAAGCCTTGTAGTTTGGGAATATGGTCTGAATCAAGAAATGTTATCTCCCAGATCTTTGCATAGAGTCGGAGTTTCTTTATTTGTCATTCACACCACGTGTGGTCATGTGGTGGAACAAAATTGTGTAAACAAGGTCCCAGTTACATCCAACAATAAAATGTAAAAGAAAAACGGTAACAAGATCCAAGATATATGAGCTAAGAAAAACATCAACTAAAAATACATTGAGCACTAGTAGCATAAAAACAATACAGTACACCGAACAGCAGCACAAACATGAGTCTGTATGAGCAGATGAGCACAAATGAACACAGCAACATGAAACGGATCAGCAGCAACATGAAACAGATCAGCAGCAACATGAAACAGATCAGCAGCAACATGAAACAGATCAGCAGCAACATGAAACAGATCAGCAGCAACATGAAACAGATCAGCAGCAACATGAAACAGATCAGCAGCAACATGAAACAGATCAGCAGCAACATGAAACAGATCAGCAGCAACATGAAACAGATCAGCAGCAACATGAAACAGATCAGCAGCAACATGAAACAGATCAGCAGCAACATGAAACAGATCAGCAGCAACATGAAACAGATCAGCAGCAACATGAAACAGATCAGCAGCAACATGAAACAGATCAGCAGCAACATGAAACAGATCAGCAGCAACATGAAACAGATCAGCAGCAACATGAAACAGATCAGCAGCAACATGAAACAGATCAGCAGCAACATGAAACAGATCAGCAGCAACATGAAACAGATCAGCAGCAACATGAAACAGATCAGCAGCAACATGAAACAGATCAGCAGCAACATGAAACAGATCAGCAGCAACATGAAACAGATCAGCAGCAACATGAAACAGATCAGCAGCAACATGAAACAGATCAGCAGCAACATGAAACAGATCAGCAGCAACATGAAACAGATCAGCAGCAACATGAAACAGATCAGCAGCAACATGAAACAGATCAGCAGCAACATGAAACAGATCAGCAGCAACATGAAACAGATCAGCAGCAACATGAAACAGATCAGCAGCAACATGAAACAGATCAGCAGCAACATGAAACAGATCAGCAGCAACATGAAACAGATCAGCAGCAACATGAAACAGATCAGCAGCAACATGAAACAGATCAGCAGCAACATGAAACAGATCAGCAGCAACATGAAACAGATCAGCAGCAACATGAAACAGATCAGCAGCAACATGAAACAGATCAGCAGCAACATGAAACAGATCAGCAGCAACATGAAACAGATCAGCAGCAACATGAAACAGATCAGCAGCAACATGATGTGATTTTTCACAGTGATTATCTGGTTAGATATTCATGAGTCTAACAGCCTCAGGGTAGAAGCTGTTCCTCAGTCTAGTGGTTCAACACTTAATGCTCTTTAACCTCCTTCCTGAGGGGAGCGGGGCAAAAAGTGTGTGTGCTGGGTGAGTGGGGTCCTTCATGATGCAGGTTGCCCTCTTCCTGCATCCTGCATCCTTCCTGCATAGAATGGCAGTCATTTCAAATGGAGTGTCAACATGAAGCTCCCCGATTTTTGCAGGCACATTAGTGGAGATTTTGGTCTGCTTGATATCAAAGCAACAACATTCAAGCACTTATTACGATCCTGTTAAATGTTTTCATTCGTCTTGTTGTATAGCTTTAAAATAGAAACATGTAAATTAAACCCCAAAATGTGAAGCTTGATCAAGAATTGCATTCTATGACTTTTGGTAGTGCTACATCGTCCCATAACATTGACAAAATATGCAAAACCTTTTCAAAAAAAGCAAAACAATGGCAATTCAGGGGATTTTTTTGAAAAATGCACAAGAGAACCCAGCTCTTTTTGGAGCGCTAAAGCTCATGCAGGATTCACGTTAGAAACATCTTTTAAAGTTTAAATGGGTCACAGAAAGTTGGGCTTCCCATAACTGAACAGGCACTTTGATATCTTTTACAGTTTTTTACACAATTGCAGCTTAAGTTTTAGAATTTTTCCACATTTTTCCACAAAATGTTAACCTGACAGTTGATGTCACACAATAACTTTTGAGTTGTCTAAAATGTAAATGTTTGTTTTTGAGCTTGGTTCTCTTTATACTTCTTGCTTCTTGTATAGTTTGCACATCAAAATGTAGACTCATTTGTTAAATCCTAAATAATAAATGAAAACGTTTTGAAGAAATGTTGCTCTGGCATGAAATTACATTTTCTTTATTTATTTAAAAAAAAATCTGTGTGGTGGCTGCAAAGTGAAAAAAACTGACTGTGCTTGCTTTTATTGACGGATGTCAGCTTATATCCAGCGTTTGGACATTTCTAGGACCTCATAGTAAAGTTATTCTCTAACATGTTGTATATGCAGTCGTCCACAAAATCTCATTTTGAGTGTGATGACATGATGGTTGGTGCTGCTTTAGTAGTGCATGGATGAAACAAAGAGGAAAAATAATCAGTCTGCCATCACACCACTGCCAATCCTTTGCAAATCTCCTCCCTCATGTTTGCTGTCGAGGGTCAGGCCAGCCTGCCTTTCCCTCAGTGGGAGCCGAGGGTTTGTCACCAAACAGCTCACTGTGGTGTTGATAAGGGAAGCCTAGCTGTGGGAGCTCACAGCATATGGTTTCAGTAAAGATAAAGTCTGGTTCAGAATGGTGGGGGATGAATTTTGTTGGGATGTGTTGCCCCATAGAATATTGAAGCTATGCAAGGATGGGAGATGCTTTGATAATTTATAAGAGAATGCCATTGCCATTTTCCCAGTATGCCTTCCATGGGCTTCCTTAGAACCTGTGATGTATGTCTGCATCTTATATAAGATGCAGAAGGAGTAGAAATAACATGCCCATTGGACAGTTTGAGATTTTTTTTTTTTTTTTTGCTGAAATTTACCTTTACTTGCCTGGTTGTTTTCTTCAATTATGATAGAATTGTTTGGACATGCTAAAGTAGCAAACAGAACCGTAGCTGACACCGGCTGTCTCACCCTTTCTTCATCGTCCACAACCCTTTGGACCTCAGACCCTGGTTCAGCCCTGCTCCTCAACCAGAACGATAGCAACGTTTATTTGGTTTTGGCATCTCAGCTGTTGTGTACGTCTCTCATCCCCTGGCAATTACCAGTTCCAACAAGCTCATCTACAGTGGAGAGAAGCATGTTGAGATGGTGAGAGCGCAAGAGGTGAGAAGGGGATGGGGGTGTGAAAACGGAGATTAGAGGATTCATTTTGCTCAATGTTATCACTCTTAATCTCTAAATCAATTAGCTGTGAGCAGAGTGGAAGCAAACGGACCTCCTTTCGGGTTATAAGTGTGAGACTTTCCCATGTTTCTGCCTTTAAGTGTCATGGGTTGAATTTTCTTTCCGACAGTGCTTTGTTGATTTATTTTAATCCAGTCAACTGGATTTTTGCTGACAGGATCCACTAGAATGTTGGACAAGAAAATGCTCACTGATGTCGTACCTGGCAGGCCTGTGGGATTTTCCTTCAAAACCATAAAAATATGGTCGTTGGCCACATTTAAATGCTCCACATTTTTCTTCGTCTGGCCACAATGACCAATGTCTTGGTGAATTTTCCCTGTACAAACAACGGTTGAAACGTGTGGCCAATAAAACTGTCAGATTTTGACCTCTCCTATTATCTTTGTGAATTAAGAAACAGAAAAGAGTTGAGTGACCAGGAAGGTGCTGTGGGATAATAGGAAACATCTGGAAATCCTGCGTCCTGTGACCTTTTGGTTTGGGCCACACACAAATGAGATTACCGTACTGATCCAATGCTGATATTTGTTTTGGGGAATAAACCAAAAAAACGTGTTTTGCTGCGGGATGGCCCATTTGCTTAAACGTCTTTCTTGTTTTTGCCGGTTGACGTTTCTTTTGGTCCAAACATTTGGTCCAATCAAACGTGTGCAGGTTTGCACACAAACGCAGCACACTATTTGAGCTGAGGAAGACGGACGTGCAGGAACCCAGCACTGCGCTTCCTCTACAAGTTTTACCTCTTTCCTCCTCTCTCTCTCCTCTTTTCCTCTGTTTCACCTCTCATGCCCTCCCCACTCTGTGGGAAAGACCAGGATCAAATTTCTCTTGAATGTGGGAGTATAAATAGCTTTAGATTTTAACTCTCTCATCTTTGCCACCACGCTGGTGGTTCCAGCTCACTGCACTCTCAACCTCACAATAATCATACAAACATGCAGCAAAATTTAAAGTTTTTGCAACAGTCTGCTGGGCCTTTGCCAGGACTTTTATTATTATTGGGCGTTAAACATTTGCCTCTCCATTTTTAGTAGATCGGACACAGACACAGTAGCCTAAATACAGGGGATTTCAAAAGTATTTCTCCCTCTTGGTAATGTTTTTATTAGGGGAAGCTATGGCTGAGTGGTTAGAGCAGTTGTCCTCTAATGGGAGAGTTGGGGGTTTGATTCCACCAGCAGTCACATGTTTAAGTACCGTATTTCCAGTCTATAAGTCACACCTTTTTGCCTAATTTGCATGCCCTGCGACTTACGCTGGATCCCCACCGCACGCATCTCGCGCAGCCGAAGCAGCCACTTTACATTGAAGTCTATGGGGACGCGAATCTTGGAGCAGCGGGTCGTGTCGCGGCGCATCTACAGCATACAAGCAGCGCGAAAGTGAGCAGCAGCTGTTTCCTACTCCCGCGTCGCATCCGAGCAGCAGCACTGTGGAAGCACGGCATTCCGTGCTTCCACAGCTAGATTCAGCTCGCTGCTCAGCAGCAAACAATCAGGACCAATCAGGAGAGACTCTGCCATGTGATCACGCAACGACGACGGGACGGAATTAGGTGGGCACCGCGCGAAACGTTTAACAGATGAAAAAAATCCCGCGGTAAACATGGAGGAGAAACTTACAGCAGGTCGTCAAACTGGGGGCGGGTGACACGGAAGTACCGCTGAAAGCGCTCCTCGTCTGCGCGCAGCTCCTGGATCAGATGGTGAAATTCACCGAATCCATGACGCCTCTCTAATGTGGGGTGAATCCAGAATCGTCGTTGTGCACGGCGTCTGCGTGTTGCTGCTTTGTAGATTAAGTACAAGGCAATTCTTCGTATTGCGTCCGCCATTTTTCTGAGACCGGAAATAAACAAACACCGGAGCGGAAGAGGACCAACACGCTCCTCCTCCCACTGCAGACGCGTTAGATGAGGACAGTCATCTGTTGACAAGCAGCCAGTACAGTGCGTTTGGAGATTTTTGGAAGCGCGATATGCTTTAGGTGAGGATGAGGCATTAGAGAGGTGAGACTTGTTTATGGATTTTCCCCCATATTTTTAGACCAATTTTTGGCTCAGATATGACCGATTTTTCATTTTGGCAAAAAATGGTGCAGTACCACTTTTGTCCGCTAGGGTACACCGACCGTTCCCACCTCATGTGTCCGACGGCAGGCTCCTCTGGTCGGACTGACTCTGTCGCAGCCCGGCCTCCTGCTCTGGAGCTCTGACACTTCCAGAGAGTCCACCGACCGTTTCCAGCTCATGTGTCCGAAGGCAGCCTCCTCTGGTCGGACTCACTCTGTCGCAGCCCGGCCTCCTGCTCTGGAGGTTTGAACTACTGTTAGCTCAGTGTTTGTTAGCAACTGGTACTATTTATCTAAATAACTCATGAACTACAGGACAGATTTAGATCAAACTTACAGAAAGTAATCACTACATGGACATTTACAAACTATTACCTGTTTGAGACATTTGAGATAAAATTCAATGTTTTAGCTTCGTAAATGTGCAGTGTTTTAGCTTCGTAAATGTGCAGCGGTTAGCTGCGTTGTTTTTCCGGGTACTTTTTAGCAAATAGCTCATAAACCACAGGATAGATTTTTTATCAAACTTACAGAAAGTAATCACTACATGGACATTTACAAACTGTTAGCTGTACGAGACATTTGAGCTCAAATTCAATTTATTTATAATTTATTTTCGCAGCGCACGCGACTGTTTGGAAGACGTCAAAGCGAAACAATTTAAATCCAGCAGATTTGACCATTTCGTGAATTTATTAAGGAACGGTTAAGCTCAGGAACACTTGTGCTATAATGTCAGCTAAGAATTTTTTTTTAAGCGTTTATTTTGCTAAATTTTAAAGAAAATGCTGCGGTCCCACCCGTGCGGGTGCTCGTAGCGAAACTATTTTTTAAATCCAGCTGATTTGACAATTGCGTTCATTTATTAAGGAAAAGTTCAGCTAAGACACATCTTTGCTATAATTTTCAGCAAACAAATCATTGTTTTTACCGTGTTAATCTTGTAAAGTCCTTCCTGTGATCGCTCGCTCCTGTGGCCGCCATATGCAGCAGGGCGGTGACGCGTAACATAGACGACGCGTCAGCGGTGACGCTTAATAGATGCGACTTAAATAGAGGTGCGACATGTTTATGGATTTTTCCAATTTATTGCCAATAATTGGGCAAAGCGACTTATAGAGAGGTGAGACTTATAGAGCGGAAATACGGTATGCCTGGGCAAGACACTGAACCCCTAACTGCCCCATATGTGTGTCCCATCGGTGTACGAATGTGATTTAAAAGCACTGATTAGACTTAATAGAATGATTTGTTCAGACTAACGTTGTACAGATATACAGTAGTAGAGCGCTGTATGAATGTGTGTGGGGTAAACGAGGGTGCAGATTGTAAAGCTCTTTGAATACAGTATGTTGAATTGATAGAAAGGCGCAATAAGTACAGTCCATTTACCCTTTATTTGGTTAACTTACAACTTTGAGTTAAATTTGATTTTAATTTGGTTAAAAGCAATATTTTCCCAAAAAATACTCCAGATTAATGAAGTGAAACAAGACAAAATGTCTTGCAAATAAGTTTAAGATATATAAAACTGAAAAATTATGCATCATGAAGACCAAGGAGCTCTTTATGCAGATCAGTGACAAAGTTGTGGGAAGTACAGATCAAGGTTGGTTTATAAAAAAAACTCGGTGTTAAATTATTATTTATATATGAATGTTTCTGTTCAGGGCCCTGAGACGACTTCTGTTGTGACTTGGCGCTATATAAATAAACTGAAGTGAATTGAAATGAACTCTGAATATCTCATGAAGCTCCACTCAAGGCTCGGTTAGTGCACGCTGTGCGCGCACTGAGCCGTGCGGCTTCATGCGTTTATAGTGTCGCCGGCGGCGCATGGCAAAGTGCTGTTCTTTTACGGACCAGCAGGTGGCAGTACCCTTTAAAACCTGTGCATATGTTGCAAGAAAGGTGTAGAAGAAGAAATCTACCGTAGAAGAAGAACTGTTTGAAATCACACAACAACAAAAAAAGGCTTTTCGCTTGTGTGCTGAACTGTTGTCTTTATTAGAGGAGCAAATCATAATTGAACAACAGTTGTTGTCTCTTGCGGTTTTAATTTATGAAGCCAGCGGAGGAGGAAGCAATCACGTGAGTTTTGGCAAAAAACAAAAACAAAAGAAAAGTCCAGATCAGGGATGAAGAAGGGGAATTTAATACATTTGTATCACACACAAAACATTCCTCCATGCGTCGCAACGCCGTCTCCACAACCACAGCGGCAGACAGCTGCAGGCTCTGGCTTGAAGACCGTGAAGGTTGTTGTGGGAGGTCCCCACCTGACCTGTCAATAAATTCAGTAGCGCCCACGGCGCGCACACTAGCCTTGTGGAGTTTGAAAAATTCAAAGGTGCGCGACACACGCCAAAACGACGCGCGGGGCCTACGCGCAGGGGCGGGGACGGTGATATTGCGTCACTTTTGGCACGCGCACCCTCGCGTGTTGCGCGACATGTCGAGTATAAATCTAGCTTAAGTGCAGAGGGGGACGTGGCTAATGACAGAAGAAAAAAACAGCATGATGACAAAGAGGAGCAGAAACATGAAATGATGGGGCGGTGAGTGTGAGACAGGGACTGATGGGGGTCAGCGAGGGCCACTGACCATGACGGGGCATAGTGGTAATGGCAGTCGTCCCCCGATCGGAAGGTTGGAGGTTTGAATCCCGGTTCCTCACACCATGTGTCGTTATGTCACTGGGCAAGACACTTAACCCCGAGTTGCTCCCGGTAGGACTGGAAGGTAGGACTGGAAGGCGCCTTGCATGGCAGTCGCCGCTACCGGTGTATGAATGTGTGTATGAATGGGTGGATGGTTGGTATTGTAAAGCGCTTTGGGGCTCCTCACAGGGGGCTGGAAAGCGCTATATAAATAAGCTCCATTTACCATTTACCATGACATCTTGGGAATGATTCGTCATTAATGCCATAAGAAATTTTAGCTCAATATTTGAGTTATAGCCTGTTTGTGTTAGCTAAGGTTGATTCATTCTGGCAATGTGGCAGAATTATGTTATTGTAATGATTTCAATTAACCCAGTTGGTAGCGAGACCCAGAACGACACAAGGCGCAGGAGTACATAAAATAACAGTGTTTATTATTTACAGTGGGATAAAGTTCAATGTACAAAGTAGTTCCTCTGGAATCCCTGAAGGAGGAAACAGAACGTCAGAACGGGTAGGCCAAGGGGGTTGTTGTGAATGTAGATCTCAAATGTTTGTTTGCTCTTACAGGTGAGGAATGGAGATGGATCCCACAAAATATCCAATGATTCCAACAGCGAGTTCCAGAGGGCAGACAAGGCAGGCGAGTGGCTGGAGGGCAAGGCACGAGGAACAAGGAACAGGAGCAAAGAACAGACGAGATGACTGCGGGCACATAAGAACACAGTAAGTATCACTCGTATTAAACACAAGACTGGCTGAAAGCATAAATACCATAACTAGGAATCAATGCTCCAGCGAAGAGCAGGACTTGACTGCAGCCTTAAATGTTCACTGACATGATTTTTTTTACTATTCATAAAATTGTTCAAAATATATATATTTTATCATTTAAATATGTTCGTTTTTGCAAACAAAATGATAAATCACTTTAATTTTGCTTTCAAAGTGATTTTGAACTTCAAACCGTGTTTAATCATGGGAAATCCGATTACACACGAACGCACCATCTGTGACGTAGTGTGCAGAGTGTGAGGCAGAGGGCTCTGGTCTCTTTAATAGCGGACAATTTAAAACCCGACGAATTTAGCAATCTATGTGAAGATTTGAGCTATTTGTCTTCATTTTGGGAAGCAGAAAATAGTTTGGGTGATGGAACAAGAAACAACAGGATCTAATTTAGGTCTGATGCTGTATCAGACTTACCTTCATGTCGAGCTGCTCACACGCGCGCACTGTGACAAGCCCAGAGCTCTGCCTCACACTCTGCACACTACGTCACAGATGGTGCGTTCGTGTGTAATCGGATTTCCCATGATTAAACACGGCTTGAAGTTCAAAATCACTTTTAAAGCAAAATTAAAGTGATTTATCATTTTGTTTGCAAAAACGAACATATTTAAATGATAAAATATATATATTTTGAGCAGTTTTATACACAGTAAAAAATCATGTCACCCCACCTTTAAGTATGGTTGGAGCTCGTCAGGTGGATGACCGTCAGCTGAGGGTAATTGACAGCCATCTTGGAGCTGCAGCAAGTGCCACTCTTACAGTACCCCCCCTCAAGGATCGCCCCTCGGCGACCTGAAGCGCTTCTTCGGATGATCCTTGAAGAAGGTCATGATGAGGCTGGGGTCCAGTATGAAGGAACGGGGAATCCATGACCGCTCCTCAGGTCCATACCCCTCCCAATCCACGAGGTACTGGAAACCTCTCCCACGACGTCAAACAACCAGAATAGTTCGAACGGTGAATGTAGGATGATTGTCGATGACACGGGCGGGTGGAGGGAGGTCGGCAGGCAGGCACAGCGGACTCTCAGAAATGGGCTTGAGTTGAGAACCATGGAAAGTCGAGTGAATCCTCATAGAGTTGGGGAGCTTGAGATGTACCGCAGAAGGATTGATGATCTTGAAAATGGGGAATGGTCCGATGAACCGAGGCGCCAACTTCCTTGGAGTGTCCTTCAAGGCGATGTCCCCGGTGGAAAGCCAAACTCTCTGACCCACCTGATAGGACGGAGCGGCAGTCCGGTGACGGTCTGCAAATCTCTTATTCTGCTCAGCCATGCGAAGCAACGCTGTCCTTGCTTGGCGCCAGATGCGACGGCAGCGGTAAAAATGGTGTTGCACCGAAGGCACCGATACGTCCGACTCCTGACTGAGGAACATAGGAGGCAAATAACCGAGGGAGGCTTCGAAAGGAGTCATACCAGTAGCTGCAGACTTATGGACGTTGTGGGCATACTCCACCCAGACCAAATGTTCACTCCAGCCAGACGGGTTGGTTTCCACGAGACATCGCAGGGTAGTCTCGAGCTCCTGATTACACCATTCTGCCTGGCCGTTGGACTGCGGGTGATAACCCGAGGTGAGACTGGCAGATGCCCCTAAAGAGTTATAAAAACAACGCCAAATCTGGGATATGAATTGGGGGCCTCTGTCTGACACCACGTCGGAGGGTATGCCGTGGATGCAGAAAATGTGTTGAACCAGGAGTTGAACAGTCTCCATGGCGGAAGGTAACTTTGGTAATGGGATGAAATGGGTTGCTTTAGAAAACCTATCTATGACAGTGAGCATGACGGTGTTACCTTCTGAAGGAGGCAAACCTGTCACAAAATCCATGGCAATGTAGGACCATGGACAGCTGGGTGTGGGCAGAGGTTGGAGGAGCCCTGCTGGGGGTTGAGTGCCAGTCTTGTTCCTGGCACACGTGAGGCAAGCTGCAATGAATTCCTTTACATCATGTGATAGAGAGGGCCACCAGAAATTAGTCTTAGTCAGAAAAAGCATACGGGAAACACCCCGGGTGACACGAGAGCTTATTCGTGTGTACCCACTCGAGTACCTTAGACCTCATGGACGAGGGAACGAAGAGTGTACCAGGAGGTCCTGTGCCAGGATCTGGTTCCAAATGGTGGGTTTCACGGACTTCGTCGGCAATGGGCCAGGTGAGGGTTCCAACTATGCAAACTGGAGGTATGATGCTGTCCGCAGATTCCGGAGCGTCTGGAGGAGAGAACTAGTGAGACAGAGCATCGGGTTTATATTCTTGGAGCCGGGTCTAAATGTCAGGGAGTCATTGAAACGGTTGAAAAAGAGTGACCAGCATGCCTGTCTAGGATTCAACCATTTGGCGTCTCTGAGGTACGTAAGATTCTTATGATCAGTCCAAATTAAAAACGGTATCTCCATGCCCTCGAGCCAATGACGCCACTCCTCCAATGCCAATTTTATGGCTAATAGCTCCCTATTGCCCACGTCATAGTTTCTCTCGGCTTGAGACAGTCGACGAGAGAAAAAGGCACAAGGGCGTACCCTATTGTCCATGGGTGATCTCTGTGACAATACAGCACCCACTCCAGTGTCAGAGGCGTCAACTTCGAGAATAAACTGACGAGTGGGTCCGGATGACAGAGGACGGGTGTAGAAGAAAAAAGTTGTTTTAGCTTACCAAAGGCAGCGTTGGCTTCCGGAGTCCATTTGAAGGGTCTGGTAGTGGAGGTAAGCTGGGATAGTGGCACAGCAATGCGGCTGTAATCCTTGATGAAACGTCAATAGAAGTTTGCGAATCCTAGAAAATTTTGTAATTGTTTCCTGGTGTCCGGAACTGGCCACTCCACCATTGCCTTTATTTTCAGGGTCAGTCCTGTAGTGCCCCTCGCCGAAGATGAAACCCAAAAATGAAACAGAAGACGTGTGAAACTCAAATTTTTCACTTTTGACAAAAAGTTGATTCTCATAGAGTCTCTGGAGAACTGTTCGGACATGCAAAATATGTTCAGTTTCATCTCTGAATTAGACAAGTATATCGTCCAAATGAACAAATACAAAGTCTCCAATGAAGCCTCTTAATACGTCATTGATCATTGCCTGAAAGATTGCAGGAGCGTAGGTGAGTCCAAAAGGCATGTCGAGATATTCGAAGTAGGTGTCTTGAATGCTGTTTTCCAGTCATCACCTTCCTTGATGCGGACGAGGTGGTAAGCGTTACGGAGATCTAATTTTGTGAAGATGGTAGCGGGTTGTAACTGTTCATGGATGGAGTCAATTAACGGTAGTGGATATTTGTTTTTTATTGTTATGTTATTTAGACCTCAATAATCAATGCAAGGGCATAGTGTTTTATCTTTTTTAGCTACGTAGAATAATCCTGCCCCTACAGGTGATGTAGAGGGGCATATAATGCCAGAGTCAAGGGACTCCTTGATGTAGTCCCTCATATAATCTCTTTCAGGGCCAGAGAGATTGTACAATCAACTCGAAGGTAGCTGGGCTCCAGGAAGAAGGTCGATCGAACAGTCATAAGGATGATGAGGGGGCAACGATTGAGCTCTTTGCTTACTAAATACAAAAGCCAAGTCATGGTAAGCAGGGGGAATACCAGTGGTGTCGACCTCCTCTTTAGGGATGTTGACCTTAGGGAGATTATAGATGGCAGCACGTAAACAATGTTTTAAACAAAAATCCCTCCATCCCTCCACTCTACCGAGCTCCCAGTTAATGTTCGGGTTGTGTCTCTTCAACCAGGGGTAGCCCAGGATTAATTGTGTATTTGGTGACTCGAGAACATAAAAATCAGTTATTTCATGGTGGTTTCCAGAAATTAAATGCAAACCCACAGTTTTGGACCGAACTTGTCCTAAAATATCCCTAGTCACCCCTGCTACAAATAATGGGTTGACCACTTGAGTAGGGATGGATAATTCTCTAACTAAATCCATACTGATTAAATTCTCCTCAGCACCAGAGTCTATCAGGGCAGAAACAGGGAAACTATTTTGAGAGGTTTGAAGTATTGTCTTTAATGTGAGTCGACAAGTAGCACAGAAATTGGAAGCTCCCATCAGTATTTCTCTTTTTACTGGTGGGACCTCTCGTTTCCCAAAAACGGGCAGTTGCGCAAATAATGACCAGATTGTCCACAATATATGCATAAATTTAAGCTCCTTTGTCTCTGTCTCTCCTCCAGAGAAAGATGGGCCCGCCCCACCTGTATTGGTTCAGGTTCTGGTAGAGCGCACAGACGAGTAGCTGGACCAATAGGTGAAGGAGATTCAGAAAAGTTTTTCCTAGGGCTTGTAGTTTGCTGGAATGGATCTGTCGGCATTATGCTCACCTGCCGCTGTCGTGAACCCGGAAGTGGGGAACCTCTGGTAGTTGTAGTTTCTTTCACGAAGACGTTCCCAGAGGCGTTCGTCAATGCATATAGCGAGGTTTATGAGTTCATCCAAACTGCCAGGTTCGTCACGGCAAGCGATCTGGTCTTTAATAGTGTCAGACAGGGAATTTAGAAAAGTACCTTGTGTCTTATGAAAAAAAAAGTTCTTATCATTTAACACATTAAACAGGATCGGGAGAAGGTCGGCACAATGAAAACTTGAAGCAATAAAAACTCAACAAACTGTTTCTGCTAGAATAATTGTATAATTTATTATTACTCCGTCATAGATACAGCAAAAGCAACAAAGCCACAATGCACACAATCACAATGCACACTCAAAGTATTGATGTTTTCAAATAACTCTCACCGCGACACGTAGACTGGAGAGCTGCACAGCCCAGGTGGAGAGACTCCAACACAACAGTGGACGTCCCGATCGAAGACTCACAGTAGACTCTGACTCCATCTGAGCGCTGTCCTGTTTTATACCAGAATAGTGTACGAACAATACTCATCCTCAACTGAGAAGAAAAACATGTTTACCTCGACTCCAAGGCTGCGTGAGAACTCTCCATCAACTCGAGAAAAACATACCTACCTCAACTCGTGAGAAGAAAAACATGTTTACCTCGACTCCAAGGCTGCGTGAGAACTCTCCATCAACTCGAGAAAAACATACCTACCTCAACTCGTGAGAAGAAAAACATGTTTACCTCGACTCCAAAGCTGCGTGAGAACTTGTCCTTAACTCAAGAAAAACATGCCCACCTCAACTGTGAGAAGAAAAACATGTTTACCTCGACTCCACAGCTGCGTGCAAACTCGTCC
Source organism: Garcialebias charrua (assembly GCA_038048925.1). Lineage (NCBI taxonomy): Eukaryota > Metazoa > Chordata > Actinopteri > Cyprinodontiformes > Rivulidae > Garcialebias > Garcialebias charrua. Next base: position 7,167 of record JBBPBX010001539.1, on the reverse strand, counting down.
TCAACTCGAGAAAAACATGCCTACCTCAACTGTGAGAAGAAAAACATGTTCACCTCGACTCTACACAGCACTTGCAAAACACAGTTCATTGCACGGTCAGTTTGACCTAAAAATTGAAACAATAGTCAGAAAGCATTAATATAAAAAAAAACTCTTATTTCACCTTGTAATGACAATTCTTCCCAACAGGTCTGAGTAGTGATGACGCGGAACTCGAGGGCGTGTTCCGCTACTGGTCATCGACCTTGACGTAATCCCAGAAGTCGCTTTACGGCATTGGGTTGTTGTATCGGCCGGTCGAATATTCTGCAAAACTCTTTTAGAAAAATCCGCTCATTCTCAATCAGTTCATCTGGACAATTTCTTTTTAGTAGAAACGTTTCACCCTCACTCCAGAGGGCTTCGTCAGTCAGAGCAGTCCAAAGCAAACTGAAGCTACTCCACCAAGTGAACAACTTAAGTGGACCAACCAGTTTGCTGTAGCCAAGATGGTTTCTGGGGGCTTGTCCCTCGTCGACTCCTCCCAGGCAGGCAGACATGTCCAAAGTGGTTCAAGAGAATGAACCAGAATGAGAATGAACTTTCTGGTCTTTTAGAAAAACATCGTACGGGACAGAGTCCAAATCGTGAGACAACAGGAAGGAGTTAGCCCATTTTAACACTTCACCTTTAAGCTGGCTGACAATGTAAGTGATTTTAGAAACGTTGGATGTGTACATTTGGGGAGCCCCCTTAAAAGCCAACTTACATTAAAACAGAAACCCTCCACAATGATCAGGATCACTAGAAAATAATTCAGAGGGTTTTATCATCACTTGTTGAGTCGTGGAATAACTTTCGGGGACAAGGGCGGTTGCGCCGGACTTCTGGGGAACTGTTGGTGTAGCGGGAGATGAAAACCTTTCATTGAGAGAAAACACCATGCCTCATAGTTCTTGAAAATTAGCCTGAGTGGCTTGTTGTTGCAAAGAGAGATGTTCAAACATGTTTTCTAGTCTGCCCATTCCATTCGCTTCTCCTGTGAAATGGACGGCGCTTGCTCGCTCCTGGTCTCGCTTGCTCCTGGTCTTGCTCTGGGTTTTGATTGGCTGGAGCATTCTGTAATGATTTCAATTAACCCAGTTGGTAGCGAGACCCAGAACGACACAAGGCGCAGGAGTACAAAAAATAACAGTTTATTATTTACAGTGGGATAAAGTTCAATGTACAATGTGGTTCCTCTGGAATCCCTGAAGGAGGAAACAGAACGTCAGAACGGGTAGGCCAAGGGGGTTGTTATGAATGTAGATCTCAAATGTTTGTTTGCTCTTACAGGTGAGGAATGGAGACGGGTCCAACAAAATATCCAATGATTCCAACAGCGAGTTCTAGAGGGCAGACAAGGCAGGTGAGTGGCTGGAGGGCAAGGCACGAGGAACAAGGAACAGGAGCCAAGTACAGACGAGATGACTGCGGGCACATAAGAACACAGTAAGTATCACTCGTATTAAACACAAGACTGGCTGAAAGCATAAATACCATAACTAGGAATCAATGCTCCAGCGAAGAGCAGGACTTGACTGCAGCCTTAAGTATGGTTGGAGCTCGTCAGGTGGATGACCGTCAGCTGAGGGTAATTGGTGGCCATCTTGGAGCTGCAGCAAGTGCCACTCTTACAGTTATCTGACCATTCTACCCGATATAGTCTGTTTCACATAATCTGTTTGAAGAACATGGTATTTTGTTAAAATGTCCAAGACATTTGATATTTGTGAACCCAAGGGTATAGTGATTTATTGCAGATAAGAATGTTCTATTTATATTGTGACTATTATGACCCATTGCTGTGATTTCAGCAATGGGTGAGGGCAGGCTTGAGCCATTGGCTCCTAATGCACACAGACCCCCATCCTGTATGGTAACTGGAACCCGATTGACTTGCAGGTTGGGGCTTTTGCGACTCGGGAGCCTTATTATGTCAGAAAATGCATGTACGTATAATAAATGTGACGAAGACAATTAACTTGTTTAATTCTTGGGTCCACCATTATCTCAGAAAATCTACAACAGAAGCCATTTTGAATCAAGGTGACTCCTTAAGTTGATGAGTTGTAGATACAAAACAAATCAATGTTTGAAGGAAGAACTTTGTGCAAACTGCAAAACAGCTTCCTGGGAGGTAGAACTGGAACTAGAAGATCTAAAAGTGAATATAATTTTTGCTAATTGTATGGTTTGGAAAGTGGTTAGCCGTTGTCATTTAATCATTAATGCAACCGTCTAATTAGGTTAAAGCAGTATTTCCTGTATCTTCAACTTCAAGCTGAATGCAACTTTTCAAACTTGGATTATTTATGCACTACACTCTACTGTCATTAAAAGAAGCCAGTGAGTTAAATCAAACTGAAGAATATGTCTTACTTACAATCAAATACATTGCCTGACTTGCTCAGCCAGCTTTGTCATGTATTTCAACAGGCAATATTAACCACAACAACAAATGACTATGTTATGTTATTCATAACAAGTTAAACCACACTGGCAACAATGTTTGAAACTGAAGTCTGCAGGAGAAATAGACCTTGTGACATTGGAGCAGTAGGCGATGACAAGTTAAAGCAGCTGTAACCAAGATAACAGCTGCAAATGCCAAAATCAGGGAAGATGAGCCTGAAGAGCTGAAAGCACTGCTAGAGAGCCTCGATCTAGCTGTCATACAACTTGAAAAAGCACACAATACCTGCAGTAAGGACTTAGTGGTTATCCTTCCGACGCCGGAACGTTAAGCTACCTGGTGGTAATTAATCAACAGTTGGTAAACTTATCTCTATCTGAGAAAAATTAACCATTGTAGTTTTTGCTCCTTGTGTTTTTCAAGCCTTGCTTGAAAGACGGTAACTGACGGTAACCCGTCAGTTACCATCTCTGCCCTTAGGGCCAGTTTACACGGCGCGTATTTTGAGTGTAACCGCTACTTTCTCTTTGCGACTTTGCTTATCGCCTACACGACGCTGCTGGCCCCCCTCGATGACACCGATACTTTTCTGACCCTGCTCTCAAGGTGGAAGTTTTTCGCTGACCCCCCGTTGATAATGTAAACATCTCCCGTGGAGCTTTTGTTTGAACACATGCACGCAGCACGCACGCGCAGACAGCCGGCATTTTAACAATGGCGGTGGACTGGACAGTGGACACACGCACCACTTTCTGAACTATAGCTGATGGAATATATTTTGATTCTCATATTTAATTATTCTACACCTTACCTGCATCTGTGTTGGAAGAGAGCCAGCTGCCTGGATCCAGTTGTCTGTTAACGAGGCAGTCGGACATTTCACGTGTCACGCTGCACTATAACATACTAAATGTGCTATATATTAACAGTTTAACAATAATAAACAGTATTTATGTTAGCGTGGGAGATATTTACATTTATCTGAGCTAAATGAAGCTATCTGGACTCGTTACGTCATGCCTAACATGCTGCATGTTGAAAATGAAGACACCAGGTTGATTTTTAATTTATTTATTTATTCAACACCACAAACTCATGTCACAAACACTGAGAATTAAATTGAACACTTTTAAAAACACGTTAACCGAACTTTAATGAACTGGACTCTGTTGTTCATCCTGGTGGACACTGGACCCAGATCCGAACCGCCGGTCCGCTTCGTGGAACAGCTTCGACCTCGCAGGAAAAAAATAAAAATAAAACCTCAGTTGGTTGTTCTGTGATCGAACTAAACACAAGGAAAGATTATTAAGAACATTGTTTACCTTGTAGCGCTGCTGTAAATCAGCTGATTCTCACGGACTAAAGTCAGACATGTTGACTCGGTTCCGGTCCAGTCAGCAACTGGTGCGCAGATGAAGCGGTCCACTTGGTGTCAGATCTGTTGACTCTTATCCAAATTCCAGCTTTAACTTGTTGTTAACTTGTTGACAACAACTTGTAGTAGCTGAACTTTTAGCCAGAGAGGAAAACAGGCTGCCTCGTGTGCTTTGTTTACCTCAAGCAGCAGTGGCGCATGCGCAGTAGTGAAGGTTCCAAAGATCACAGCGCCATCTACAGGCCCAGCATGGTAACTACAGTAAATTCATGAGTACGGGGGGTGGGGGGGAGAGAGTCGTATCCACAGAATTCGCCCATGTCAACGCAAAACTTTCAACCTAATTAACATACCCAAAAGTTGCGTTTCCCCCACACAGTGTCCGTGTAAACAGGGCCAAAGACACTTACCTTTTCTATATTATTGAGTCCTCATAATCAGTCTGCAATCTCTGGGTCTTTAAATCATTCATCATGTTACCTAATGCCTCACTGCATCTCTTTGCTGATGATACAATTGTTTATTGTTGAGATAATACAGTTGACAAGGTTTTCCAGCTTCTACAGTCTACATTCAACATCATCCAGTCAGAATTGTACCATCTCAAACTGTTGCTGAATGCTGATAAAACCAATGCGATGTTGTTTTCAAACACAAAGTTGGTGCCAGCAATTATTCCCCCTATATCATCCATGCATTGTGTTTCTATTGAGTTTGTGGACTCTGACAAATACTTGAGAATATTAATTGATTCACACCTCTCTTTTAAGCCAAATATTGAAAGCTTGTCAGCTTCTTGCAGCTGTTGGATGCCATTTACCATGGCACACTATGGGTCATAACTGGTTTTAACTACCATCACTGCACTCTGTACTCGTTGGTCAGTTGGTCATCATTATCTATACGTAGACTCTCACACTGGCGCATGTTCATTTATAAATCCCTCCTTGATCTGCTTCCTTCTTATATCTCCTCCCACGTGTCATGTTAGTGCAGTTACAACATGCACTCTCAGGACTTCATTATCTCCAGTGTGTGTGGACTGAACTCGGCAAAAAGGCCTTTTCTTACACTGCTTCTGTAACCTAGAACACCTTGCAACAAGATCTGAAGCTGTCCACTTTGATTTTTTTTTACGGATTGTAAACATTTGATAAGGTCAGTAGAAAATTTAAGCAAATATGTTCTTGTTTTTAGTATATTACCTAGTTTTATATGGCCCACTTGCTTTTATTTTTGTATTTACTCTGTATGTTGTCTATCTAAAACAGGTCTCTATTGAAAACAATTCCTCATGACCCAATAGAATACCTGTATTAATTATACAGGAATTTGTGCAGCCGTAAAAATTTCCCATCTCATAATCTTTTCAAGGTCTTCCCTGATGAATCTGACACGTTGCATTTTTCCCACGCTACCTTGTATGTCTCCAATCTTTTGTTTACAACTGCCAATGCAGCTTGCAAAGTTTCTGAAAGGGGAGGGAAAATAAGTCACCAAAGAAACATAAACGTCAGTGAAAAGACTAATAAAGTCCTGGAACGTCTCTATGGAGTCTCTCTGCTTCAAGTATTTTTGCAAAGTAAGGTTTCATTTTCAAATAATACACACAGTGGGTAAAGATCACACAACTCCAGCCAGATTACCCTTGATTTTCTCTGACGATGCTGAAGACAATTTCCAGACTTAACGGAGACATTTGTGCCCAGCAATGAGTTTTTAAGATTGTTGTAAACATTGTGGTTCTGGATTACTGTTTCTGGGCGTGAATGAGAGTTTTAACACTGAACTTTGTCTCTGAGTTTGTCTCTCTGTGTAAATGTATTGTAAATGTCTGACTGACATTGTCTTGAATATATCACATGCACCGATGCAATTATTCAAGCAGACCAGGTGACACTGCATTTCCATTTTGGAGAGGCTTAAACCTTAAACTAAATGCTGTTTAATCAGAGTACTGTGCACTGAATCTATCAGTGTACATTACTGACTCAGTCCAAACTCAGCAGGTAAGACAGCAAGCATTAATCTCTTTTGAGCTCTGAGGATAATGTCATCCATTTTTTTCATCTCTGCATTCTCAAATCTTCTAGTCATAATCTTTTGTGTTAAACCTGACCCCGTCTCTGTGTAATCTGCTGAACACTCCACTCCTACTGGTGATTTATGTGTTTAGCGTTGTTTTTGGTGCTGAGTTTTTCTTTCATTTCACCAGTTTATTTGTCTCTCTGACTGTCCTCTGCCAAAAAAACAACAAAAAGGTGATGGGAGACACAAAAAGATAGCTGTGACATGTGATGCTGCTTAAGAGCCAGATAAAAAAAGGAAAGAAAAACACTGAAAAATTGTGACGTCTAAATGTTTGCATCAGTCGAATTAGTTAAACTTGGGAACCAAAATAATCTCAATGACAGTCTGTGGGAAGATTTTGCTCTTTTTAAAAAGGACAAATCTTAACATCTCACAGGAAAAAGTTGAATATAAATAAGGCTTGGAAGGAGAAAGAATAAAAATGTTAAATTTTCTAAATAGCTAAATGACACAATAATGTGTTTGCATATAATACAATGTAGTGGATGTAAATCTATCAATCATGACTTAAAGGTTTGATTTGTAAAGGAATTCAAATCTGTTCTGTATATATTGTATTTTTCTAAATTGATTCTGGAAACCGGCCCTGACCGAGCTTTTAAAGGGTTAATATTGTTCAATTATACATGCTAAAAACTATTTGGGGCAATTCCCAGGTCACATCTTGCCCGTTAGCTCTTCCCATTCAGGTCACGTGAGGTCAATTAAAATTCAGAAATCAACTATACTTTGTACAATTATATTCATTCATTCATTCATTCAACCTTTATTTAGTCAGGTAAATCTTATTGAACCTCATGGGCTCATTTACGAAAGCGACCTGCTAAAACTAAAGAACGATGAACAGCAATGGTAGAATTTCCTTAAACAATAAACAATAAACAAACAATAAACAATAAACAATAGAAAACAAAAAAGAGAAAAAAACAAAAGAAAGAAATACTTTTTTTTTTAAACAAAGTATCAAAAAACGAGCAAAACATAAGGTAGACGTATAAAATCAAAGACAGGAACAAATCTGCATTGGTTTTTGCCAGGATTCCAACAGATTCTGAAAACCATTTAGAGAAGTCAAGGTCGAGAGCTTCAGATCTTTTTGTAAGATATTCCATGAAGCAGGAGCAGAGTAGGAGAAGGCCCTTTTTCCAAGTTCAGTCCTCACTGACGGAACACTGCAGGTAATCATGTCCTGAGAGCGCACACTGTAGCTGCACTCACGCAAAGACATGTAGGAGGAGATGTATGAGGGCAGCAGACCAAGAAG
>JBBPBX010001538.1:88488-101494 GCA_038048925.1 Garcialebias charrua | reverse complement strand
GCGCAGCTGCGCTGAAACCACGCCCACGCACTGACACGCCCCTAGCGTTCCAGGGCAAGGCAAAATCATGTTTTTTCATGATTTTTGAGACTTAATTTTATAAGGTAAACAATGTTTTTAATCAGTCAGATTTATATGGGTGATTAATAACACATATTTATGCCATGTGACAAACTAAAAACACACATTTAATTTCACTTTACACAGTCTTTAAGCTTTTTCGCTGGTCTTTTGTTGCAATACTGTACTGTATCTGGTTTCTTGATATTTTTTAGCTGCTAGATAACCTTTGGCTACTTTTAGCTATTGCTCTGCTTCTTTAAGCTTTAATAACTTAGTCTCAGGTTCTTCAGCAAGTTTCAGCAGTCATTCAGCCCTGAACACTACATTTTAGTAAAAAAAAAAACAGATTAGCTTCTCCAATTTCTTCAGTTATAAACCAATTATTCCCAAACTAAGTGCACCAATTCACCACATAAATAGTTTTTTGAAGATACAATCACGTTATGCATTCATCTAAAATAATGAGTGACTCTAAAATATTAATACAAATAACTGTTTATCCTTTTTCCAATCACCCCTGCAGCATACCTGGCTGTAGTTGAGAATCTTGTACACAGATTCAGAAACAAAAAGAATTTTGCCTCGATCGCACCCGACCACAAACAGGAACCCATCAGCAGCCTGCATTAATACATAAACACAACAAACACAAATAAACAAACATTCAGGATGTAAAATTATATTCATATAGACAAAAAGCTTTCACATCGCATGCGCCCTCTTTAGTACCATAACTGATCATCAGACTGCAGACTTGAAAATCACAATACAACCACTCATGCTACTAAAAACTGATAAAATATTTGATGATCATCTGTGTACTCACCCTGAGTATCAAATGCTTCAGTTCGTCATCTGACAGGAAGGAAGGTTTGTAGTTGGCCTCTGTGTACGGGTTGGCTGCACCTGGGCACGACAGAAAACACAACTCACATTGCAGGGGATCCAGACTACACGTGCACATACTCACACACACACTCACACCCTTCAGTATAGATCTCTATACAGCCCGTGATTCATTTATACTTTAAAAACACCTCCATACAACGATGCATGCTCAATAATCCAGGTAGAAAAATCTAAAAAAGCTAAGTCTGGTCCTCTGGACATTCAAATATCGGGGAAACTAAACAGCCACTGGCCAAAAGGATGGCCCAGCACAGAAGATCAACATCATCAGGTCAGGACTCTGCAGTCTACACTCATCTCCAGGCCAGCGGTCACTCTTTCAGGGATGAAGATGTTCACATCCTTGATAGAGAGGAACGATGGTTTGAGAGAGGAGTAAAGGAGGCCATCTTTGTGAAAAGAAACCGTCCATCATTAAACAGAGGTGGAGGCCTCTGGGTTCAACTGTCCCCCTCTTAGGCCCTGTACACACGTAGCCTGGTGTTTGAAAAATGAATATCTACGCAAAAAAAATATCTCTGTACATACATGTTCGGATATTTAAAATGTTTGTCTACATGTCCCCGTTTATTTTCACCACAGAGCGTTGTAAAGAATATGCCGAACCCATAAGTGGCAGTGTAGTGCAAAGGTGAAATGTATATAAGTATGGGATTAAAATCACGCCAAATCCCGCGAGAACAAACACAAATCTCGCGAGAGCAAATACACACCCTCGAGAGCGCAAATCAGACCCCGTGAGAGGAATGGAGCTGCGCGCGAGCATAGAAAACAGATCCGAGCACGCGCACGCTCGCGCGGAGCACAACTAGGTGCGCACGCTGCAAAATGTATCTACTGACAGACTCTCCCTCTCGCTCACGGTTCAGAATTTTGGCAGCCAGTGGGCGGATCCAGCCCACGACACATGATTGGCTGCAGTCTTCCTGTCCTCTGTGATTGGCCATAACACTTCCTGAACCTAAAAATGTAAATTAAATAGATTTATCTGAATATACTTCAAGTACATTGTTATAAAATATATTTTGCACTTTATGAAGTACTATTTTTTGCTAAATATAAAATACATGTCAATCAAATATATTTATAAAAGGAAACTTCATATAAACCTTTTAACTGCACTTTTCATTCAATCTTTATTTATGCATCTCATTGAGCCTCGAGGACTCATTTACAAGAGAGACCTGGCTACAAACTAAAGAATGATGACAACAGCAACAGATTTTCCTTGGACAGTCAACAATAGACAATCATAAGAGAGGCATACAGATTTTTTTAAACAAGTTAAAACAAAGATATCAGACAGATTATAAGGCAGATGTAGAAAATCAAAAACAGGAACAATGCGATGCGTCACTTTCAAACCAAAATCTAGACAAAACTTATTATATGATATTTAGTAATAAAAAGAAAACTACAGATGTTTAATTTCTAATTGAGGGTGTTGAGATCTGTAGAGTGAGTGAGGTGAAGTTCTTGGGTGTCATCACTGATGACAAACTGACATGGAAATCACCTGGGAGTGGAGTACTCTTAGTAAAATTGCATAAAATTACAGTAGAAAGTCATAAAATATGATAGAAAAAATATCATATAAAAATATGATGTGTATTATTTAACATGTTCGTACAAAGTTTACTTTATTCATTCAACCTTTATTTAGGCAGGTTAATCCCATTGAGCCTCGAGGACTCATTTACAAGAGGGACCTGGTTTTAACAAAGAATGATGACAGTGACAACAATAGACAGTTATAAAAGAGGCATACAGATTTTTTTTAAACAAATTAATGTTTGGTAATTTATTTTTGCACAATTTTGACGTGAATGAAAGAAGAGAAAAATGCACATGAAGCCCAAGGCTGGAAGTTGGAAATGTCTTAATAATTTAGTTTGAAAAAGAAGAAAAAAAGAATGGTAAATGGAGCTTACTTATATAGCGCTTTCCAGGGGGCCCCAAAGCTCATCACAGTACCAGCCAGCCACCCATTCATACACCGGTAGTGGTAGACATCCATGCAAGACACCAGCCAGTCCTACTGGGAGCAACTCAGGGTAAGTGTCTTGCCCAGGGACACAACGACACATGGTGTGAGAACTCGGGATTCGAACCTCCAACCTTCCGATCGGGGGACGACTGCCACTGTGCCACGGCTGCCCCCTGAAAACTTCCACAGTTTTGATCTAGCTGTATTTTATTTTGAAGGAGAATTTTGAGTTGGCAGTGCATTGTGGGTAGCAATGGAAGTTATGTTTATGTTTATTAAATTTGTTCATTTTTTTTTACAAAAGAAACAATACAAGACAATCTCATAAATGATAATGTACAAAATATAAAAAATGAAAGGTAGCAGAAAGAAGAATAAATCTTATTATATCTGCCCCTTACTTCCAACAATCAGATTAAACAATAATAATCAACCATGTAAACAATAATAATCTTCAACCAACTTTTTCCAACAATCAGATTAAACAATAATAATCTTCAAAACGTTTTTTGCAGAGAGAAAGCCTGTCTGTTAATGTATACCGTTTGATATATTTTGTCTGATATCTTTGTTTTAACTTGTTAAAAAAAATCTGTATGCCTCTCTTATGATTGTCTATTGTTGATTGTCCAAGGAAAATCTGTTGCTGTTGTCATCATTCTTTAGTTTGTAGCCAGGTCTCTCTTGTAAATGAGTCCTCGAGGCTCAATGAGATGCATAAATAAAGATTGAATGAAAAGTGCAGTTAAAAGGTTTATATGAAGTTTCCTTTTATAAATATATTTGATTGACATGTATTTTATATTTAGCAAAAAATAGTACTTCATAAAGTGCAAAATATATTTTATAACAATGTACTTGAAGTATATTCAGATAATATATTTATTGTTATATTTATTATTTAATATTTATATTTATATATATATATTTATATTTAATTTACATTTTTAGGTTCAGGAAGTGTTATGGCCAATCACAGAGGACAGGAAGACTGCAGCCAATCATGTGTCGTGGGCTGGATCCGCCCACTGGCTGCCAAAATTCTGAACCGTGAGCGAGAGGGAGAGTCTGTCAGTAGATACATTTTGCAGCGTGCGCACCTAGTTGTGCTCCGCGCGAGCGTGCGCGCGCTCGGATCTGTTTTCTACGCTCGCGCGCAGCTCCATTCCTCTCACGGGGTCTGATTTGCGCTCTCGAGGGTGTGTATTTGCCCTCGCGAGATTTGTATTTGTTCTCGCGGGATTTGGCGTGATTTTAATCCCATAGAATTGGCAAAGAATGTAGTAGAGGTGAAAGGAGTGAATGTCAGATAAGGTGATGTGTCTGACGGTAGAAGATCTGACGCTAAATGTCAGTGGTAATGCTCCACAGGTTGGATGTGATGTGGAGGATAAAGACACGTTTTGGAAAGATCTGGATGAAGTGATAGAGTATTCCTAAGCAGAAGGGAGTGGTGACCAGAGCAGACCTGTGAAGGAAACGGATGGAATGAAGAAATGATGGGTAGGTTTGGTGTCGAGGAAAGAAACCAGGAAGGACAGATGGTGGGTTTTGGCAAGAGAATGGAAATGGCTGTAGTCAACACTTATTTCCGAAAGACAGAGGAAGACGGTGACCTATAAGAGTGGAGGCTGGTGGAACAGTGAGGCTACAAGGAGCAGAAGTCACAAAGGTGCAGGACTTCATGTACATGGGGTCCACTGTCCAGGAAAATGGGGAATGTAGCAAAAAGGTGAAAAAAAAGAGTCCAGGCAGGGTGGAGAAAAGTTTCAGGAGTGATTTGTGATAAAAGGGTGTCAGCAAAGATCAAAGGAAATGTTTACAAGACAGTGGTGAGACCAGCTCTGTTGTATAGTCTAAGACAGAGACATGGACGAAAAGACAAAGAACTGGAACTATCAGAAATTAAGATGTTGAGGTTCTCCTTAGGAGTAACAAGGATGGATAAGATCAGGAATTAAATCATCAGAGGTACAGGCTAGCACATGTTGAACAACTGGGAGATAAAGTTAGAGAGGCCAGACTGAAATGGTTTGGACATGTCCAGAGGAGGGACAGTGGTTTGGACATGTCCAGAGGAGGGACAGTGGTTTGGCCATGTCCAGAGGAGGGACAGTGGTTTGGACATGTCCAGAGGAGGGACAGTGGGTATACTGTATTGGTAGAAGGATGTTAGAAATGCAGCTGCAGGAAAAAGAGGGGATAAATGAATGAAGTTTTTTGAGTTGAGCAACTGAAATAAGCCTCCATTTTGTATCTTGGACTCAAACTGGGGTCGTACAGCTCACTGGTCACAAACAGGTCAATGAGCATTTGCTGTTTCTGTCAAAGCTCTTGTAGCATGATACAGTGTTCTTTAAATGAACAGGTAACAGGATGCATAAGATTTTACCAGTAGATATTTTATTGATTTACATTTAAAAGACATTCAAACATTTATCATAAACATTTATCATATTTTTTTTTCATACAAAACTGCTTTCATCACTTTACAAACAGCAGTGAAATCTACAACCTTTCTAACATTCTTCGAACATATGAAGATCTACAGAATGGAGATAAAATTACAGCAAAAACATGACAGCCCAAAGTAAAACCTCAGTTTTTACATAATATGTACATACAATTAAAAAATTACATCTAAAATTTAGAAAAACATATAACACCTTTGAGGTAGCCTGGTTAAAACCAGACCCTTGTCCTTCACTTCGCTTTGTACTAGGGTCTGGGACTTCTTTCATAGACAAGGATTTCTCCGGTAGATTTTTGACCGGACCAATCAGAGAACAGAAGGCGGAGTTTTGTTAGTTTAGCCTGGCGAGGTCCAGGCTATTCAGATAAATAGCTCAGAAACCACTCGGTGGATATTTTTTCTGCTACCAGTGTGTAATTATATGGCTCTAATTTACTGACTGTTGGCCTAGATTAAACATTTGAGATAAAATTCGATTTTTTATCATTTATTTTCGTAGCGCACCCGAGGCTGTTTGGAAAATGTCAAACCGAAACTATTTAAAGGGGACCACACATTCAAAATTCACTTTTTAATGTTTTTTTACTCAACTTTGGGTATTTACTTCATAAAAAAACAGTCCAAAGGCCAAAAAAATGCACCCAGTGGTTTATTTACTCTAAGTAGATTTATTTTACTGTGATAATATAGGTTTCGTTTTTGAAATAAACTGGAAGTCAATCTCGCCTTTGACGTCACAGGCGAGAAAGGACAACCCACCCCAACCTGAGTCCAGCCCCTCACCTAGCAACCCCATGTCAGGCTCAACCCACTTCATGACTGTTGTTTTTCATGATTTCATCTCATCTTTTGTTTATATGTTATTAATTTCATGTGTACAGCACTTTGTTGCAGCTGTGGTTTTTTAAATGGCTTTATAAATAAAGTATAATTGTTATTTTTATGTTTTAGTTCAATTTTTAGTGTATTTGCGATCTCTCCCAACGCGCCGCCGGCAAAAATTAAACGAGCATACCCCCGGCGTAGAGACCGGTTGCGACGGGACCCTCTTCTGGCTTGATGGAGCGGAGCTTCAACTGTACAGCCTCACTGAAGCCTCACAGGAGCCTCGCAGCAGCGAGGACCTTCTCCTTACGGATTAATTTACGGGAGACACTTGGTGAACTTTGTGTTGTCTTGACTGGAACAGCGATAACTCCCAAAATCGCCGCGTGAAACGAGCGGAGCTGGCTAACACCGGAAGAGGAACAAGCTAACATTAGCATCTGATTCTGGTGGTCTCATGCTAAAAGGAGCAGCAAATTGCGGCGCGCTCAGACGGGTTTCGGTAAGTTATCTTAAGCTAGCACTAACAGTAAGTCAAATGAGTAATAAAAAAAGAGCTAATTTTAAAACAACAACACATTACAGATACTGGCTGTTACAGAGGGCGTAAACAGATCTTTGAAGGGCGTGGACTTCAGAACTTCTATCAGAAACCGGTCGTTCAAAACGAAAGTTAAAAATGGCAGAATTAAAAAGGGTATAATTGATTATCTAAGAATTATTTTGTGCATTAAATTGAAGGAATAGGGTCTGGATAGCCCACAGAAATACCATAAAAATTTTAAAAACCCATCTGAGGTCCCCTTTAAATCCAGCAGATTTGACCATTTCGTGAATTGATTTAGGAACTGTTAAGCTCAGGAACACTTCTGATATAACGTCAGCTAAGAAATATATTTTTTCTCAGCAAAGAAATAATAGTTTTTTACCTTGTTTTCATGAAAATTCCTTCGTGGCGGCAGCCATTTTAACTGACGACGTCAGTCGACGTCGTTCAAAACTCCGCCTTCTGTTCTCTGATTGGTCCGGTCAAAAATCTACCGGAGAAATCCTTGTCTATGAGAGAAGTCCCAGACCCTAGTACAAAGCGAAGTGAAGGACAAGGGTCTGGTTTTAACCAGGCTACCTTTGAGGGGGAAAAAGCAGATATTTCAGCAAAAAGATTGTTTACTACCGGTAATCAGAAAATTCATCAGTCCATTTTGTGGGACTTTGTTCCTGGTTAGGGAGTCAGGGTCTCAGGGAGGCTGGGTCGTAATGAGGCGGGGTCACAGGGAGGCGGGGTCACATGGAGGCGGGGTCATAATGAGGCGGGGTCAGTTTAACAGGCAGGCTGGGTCACAGGGATGCAAGTCAAGGTCAGATGGAGGTGGGGTCAGGGTCATATGGAGGGGTGGTCACAAAGAGGCAAGGTCATTGTCAAAGGGAGGAGGAGTCGATGTCACATGGAGGCGGGGTCGTAGGGAGGCTGGGTTGTAATGAGGCGGAGTCAGTTCAACAGGCAGGCGGGGTCACAGGAATGTGTGGTCACATGGAGACGGGGTCATAATGAGGCGGGGTCAGTTTAACAAGCAGGCGGGGTCACAGGGATGCGGGGTTGTAATGAGGCGGGGTCAGTTTAACAGGCAGGCAGGGTAATATGGAGGCTGGGTCATAATGAGGCGGGGTCAGTTTAACAGGCAGGCAGGGTCACAGGGATGCGGGGTTGTAATGAGGCGGGGTCAGTTTAACAGGCAGGCAGGGTCACAGGGATGCAGGGTTGTAATGAGGTGGGGTCAGTTTAACAGGCAGGCAGGGTAATATGGAGGCTGGGTTGTAATGAGGCGGGGTCAGTTCAACAGGCAGGCGGGGTCACAGGGATGAGAGTCAAGGTCAGATGGAGGTGGGGTCAGTTTAACAGGCAGGCGGTGTCACAGGGATGCGGGGTCACATGGAGGTGGGGTTGTAATGAGGCGGGGTCAGTTTAACAGGCAGGCAGGGTCATATGGAGGCTGGGTCGTAATGAAGTGGGGTTAGTTCAACAGGCAGGCGGGGTCACAGGGATGAGAGTCAAGGTCAGATGGAGGTGGGGTCAGTTTAACAGGCAGGCGGTGTCACAGGGATGCGGGGTCACATGGAGGTGGGGTTGTATGAGGCAGGGTCAGTTTAACAGGCAGGCAGGGTCATATGGAGGCAGGGTCCTAATGAGGTGGAGTCTGTTTAACAGGCAGGCGGGGTCACAGGGATGAGAGTCTAGGTCAGATGGAGGTGGGGTCAGTTTAACAGGTAGGCGGGGTCACATGGAGGCAGGTTCCTAATGAGGCAGGGTCAGTTTAACAGGCAGGCGGTGTTACAGGGATGCGGGGTCATATGGAGGTTGGGTCGTAATGAGGCGGGGTCAGTTTAACAGGCAGGTGGGGTCACATGGAGGCAGGTTCCTAATGAGGCGGGGTCAGTTTAACAGGCAGGCGGTGTCACAGGGATGCGGGGTCACATGGAGGTGGGGTTGTAATGAGGCAGGGTCAGTTTAACAGGCAGGCGGTGTCACAGGGATGCGGGGTCATATGGAGGTTGGGTCGTAATGAGGCGGGGTCAGTTCAACAGGCAGGCGGGGTCACAGGGATGAGAGTCAAGGTCAGATGGAGGTGGGGTCAGTTTAACAGGCTGGCGGGGTCACATGGAGGCGGGGTCTTAATGAGGCGGGGTCAGTTTAACAGGCAGGTGGGGTCACAGGGATGAGAGTCAAGTACAGATGGAGGTGGGGTCAGGGTCATATGGAGGGGCGGTCACAAGGAGGCGAGGTCATTGTCAAAGGGAGGCGGTGTCTTGTTCATAGNAGGCGGAGTCAGTTCAACAGGCAGGCGGGGTCACAGGAATGTGTGGTCACATGGAGACAGGGTCATAATGAGGCGGGGTCAGTTTAACAGGCAGGCGGTGTCACAGGGATGCGGGGTCACATGGAGGTGGGGTTGTAATGAGGCGGGGTCAGTTTAACAGACAGGCGGGGTCACAGGGATGAGAGTCTAGGTCAGATGGAGGTGGGGTCAGTTTAACAGGCAGGCGGGGTCACATGGAGGCAGGGTCCTAATGAGGCGGGGTCAGTTTAACAGGCAGGCTGTGTCACAGGGATGCAGGGTCACATGGAGGTGGGGTTGTATGAGGCAGGGTCAGTTTAACAGGCAGGCAGGGTCATATGGAGGCAGGGTCCTAATGAGGTGGAGTCTGTTTAACAGGCAGGCGGGGTCACAGGGATGAGAGTCTAGGTCAGATGGAGGTGGGGTCAGTTTAACAGGCAGGCGGGGTCACATGGAGGCAGGGTCCTAATGAGGCGGGGTCAGTTTAACAGGCAGGCGGTGTCACAGGGATGCAGGGTCACATGGAGGTGGGGTTGTATGAGGCAGGGTCAGTTTAACAGGCAGGCAGGGTCATATGGATGGAGGCAGGGTCCTAATGAGGCGGGGTCAGTTTAACAGGCAGGTGGGGTCATAGGGATGAGAGTCAAGGTCAGATGGAGGTGGGGTCAGTTTAACAGGCTGGCGGGGTCACATGGAGGCGGGGTCCTAATGAGGCAGGGTCAGTTTAACAGGCAGGCGGGGTCACAGGGATGCGTGGTCACATAGAGGCGGGGTCGTAATGAGGCGGGGTCAGTTTAACAGGCAGGTGGGGTCACAGGGATGAGAGTCAAGGTCAGATGGAGGTGAGGTCAAGGTCATATGGAGGGGCGGTCACAAGGAGGCGAGGTCATTGTCAAAGGGAGGCGGTGTCTTGTTCATAGGGAGGCGTAGTCAATGTCACATGGAGGTGGGGTCGTAGAGAGGCGGGGCCAGGGTCATATAAAAACAGAAACAGCAGCCCTCTACAACTAGAGCAAAACAAAGTCCAGAAATGGGAGATTCTAATTTACAAATATAAATCTGGTTGGACAAAAACGTAAACTTTTTAAAAACATTTTCTCAACTTTACAAGAAAACCACACAGTTTTGTTTGTAGTCATTTAGTAAATACTGTAGTTGTTTATTTTTGAAATAATATAAATCAAACAAAATAATATATCTCACCACACCAGACACAGATTAATTTGCTTTTTATACAATAAACCTGTTTTTAAACAAACAAAGGAATTTATTTTCTTTTTATACAACTTTTAAAATAATCTGATATACACTTATAAAGGCCATAAATACAAATAATAATTTAGAGGCCAGGATTAAAGAAGTGAAACCAAAGTGCATTTGTTGGAGTGGCTTTGGGACAGGAAATACTATTACATGTATTAATAAACCCTTTTCTGTTTCCTGGCCCAGATTTGTTTTCAGTTTTCATCTTCATGCAGCTTCAGACAAACATCAATGTTTCACATCGAACCTGAGTCACACGATTCTCTTTTTATGTTCAGCAGAAATAAATCTACCACTAAGACAAGATTTCCCTTTAACGTTAATTTTACTTGTAAAACTTACAATATATGCAATATTTGCACTGAATCTTAAAAACATCAAACAAAGTGCATTTCTTATTCATCTGATAAGAAAACTGTCTTCAGTTCTGGGTCAGGTCCATGTTTTAAAAACAGTCTATGACCTCTGACCTTTGGTCTGCTGTTCACAGCTTCATCTTGTGCAACACAGGAACACTCAGAACCTGATGGATCTTTGCCTGCTCCGTGCCAACTTCCAGTTTGACCCAGTCCGGTTGAAACGAGCCTTTAAAGCCCACAAACACCATCTTTTCTGTAAAAAAAAAAAACACAAGGTCACATTCAGGAGTCACATTTTTTATCCAGCAATGATAACGTTGTAGATTTTAAACTTTTTTTTTTACGTAGAAGTTACTGAAAATGATTGTGGATTAAATTCTAGCAGACGTTTTGATCTGAGCCAAGCTGAACCTGACTGCAGGTAAGATCTGAACATTTTCATCTCTGCCACAGCCAGCGCCTCCTCCTGTCCCGTTGTTAGAGACACACTGTGTCCAAACCAAACATTACAACAGATCTAAACTATCTTCCTTTTCTTTCACAACTCCACCCCACACACACCATCCACTCCACTTCTCTGCGGAGCATGCCTCAACCTCTCCAGGCTCTCTTCCACCTACTCCCTACTCTCACTACAGGTCACAAATTTTCTGCATACCATTTGTTTTTTAGGATAAAAGGGCCACAATACTACTGCCAGCATATTAATAAAAGTATTTTAGAAATCATAAATACCTTTTAATTTGGTGCTTTTGCTTGCACCAAGTTTCTCCAAAACTTTGGTCCAGGGTCCTCTGGGAACCATACGGCCTTTAGTTGTCATGAGGACAATGGACCTGGTGGAGACACAACAGTCTTTCTGTTGGTTAAATGCTGTTGGTACGTGTCCTCAAACTTCACATTCTGTCTAATTACTTGAACAGTGGACTCTGATTTGCAGGTGAAGGTTCTCAGTCATCCAGGCCATGGTAAATAAATAAAATTAAATAAAAAGACACCGGTTTGGTTCTAAACGTCATTCAAAACGAACTGAAAAATTGGAGGTTAATTTTTGTTATTTTATTCAGTTTCTTTGAGAACACTGAAATCCTCTGAAACCGAGACATCCTTGCATGAAGAACATTAGATTTGTTTGATTAGATACATAAGAAACTTCTAAATAATTGAATTAAATGTATTTCTATAGCTCAGAAAGCGAGAGTTTATCCTCTTGAGGAACTTTTTCATTTTAGCTGGGGACATGCTGAGGGACTCTTCTTTTGGTGGCGAGGGAGTGTGGTGCTGGGAGACATGAGGCCCTTGAAGTGGCTGTAGAACTTGTTGAACATGTCAGGCAGAGAGAGAGAGGTTGCTGGGACACTGTGCACTGCAGATGTTGTAGTCAGTGATGCACCTGATGCCCCACCTGGGATATCAAGTGTCCCTGGATTTTCTTAGCATATGTGGTTTTGGACGGTTTTCCTCCTGCAATCAGCTCTGTTCTCACACCCCTAAAATACTGTGCATCACCAGACCTGACATGTCTGGTTTTCAGCAGTGACTGACCTTTACATTCATCCAGGATTTTTGGTTCAGGTAGCTCATTAGTCTTAGGTGATCGTGACATCCTCAACACACTTCTCTGTGCAGCCCAGGACATCAGATGTAAAGTCCTGAAGGTCCACCTTGTCCTCACACACAGCTGCCTGTCTGAAGACCTGCAAGACTGTGCACTCAAAGCAGACCTGCAGCATCACTGAGCCCCACAGTGACTGTCTTATATTCTGGTTTGGTTTCAGGAGGGGGAGGTCTTCAGGGGCCAGCATGGAGGCGATGTGGCGGGAGAGGCCCAGATGGGGGAGGGGTACAGATGCATATTCTCTTGGCGTAACGTAAACATGACATTTTCCTAAGTCGGAGCTGTGATGTACTGATAAAACTTTGACAGGATGCTTCAGTGTTTCCCCTACCATTATCCAAGGAGGGTGCTGTGCCCCACACCTACAAAATCCCTTGGGTGAAATCTGGATGGAGTTTGCATGTTCTCTCCGTGCATGCGTGCATTTTCTCCGGGTACTCTGGTTTCCTCCCACAGACCAAAAACATGCATGTTAGGCTGATTGGTAACTCTAACTTGTCCCTATGTGAGTGAGAATGGTTGTTTCTATATGTCCCTGTGATGGACTGGAAACCTGTCCAGGGTGTCCCCCGCCTCTCGTGACTGCTGGATATGGGCACCAGTGACCCCCCCCCCCTCCCCCCGTGACATGCAAAGGAAGAAGCGAGCAAAGATGGATGGATGGAATCTTACAGT
>JBBPBX010001538.1:48859-79473 GCA_038048925.1 Garcialebias charrua | reverse complement strand
TTATCTAAGGATGCCAAATGTGCCTTATGTGCCTCACTGCATATGCCACTTTGCCTATATACCAACATCAAATACCTCATACATATACTGTGTACATTAACTTATATGCTGCTGTGCCACTCTTTGCAAATGTCAATGCTAGAACCTTCAGTTTATTTTATAGATATACTTTTTATACTTTTTATACTACTATGCAAAAACTCAGGACAGTATTACACTTTTATTATTTCATTTTATGCTTATGTTCATTGGGTGTTTGGTGTTTCAGTGTTGGTGTAAATTTTCATACTTTTATACTATTATGAAAAAACTCAGGACAGTGTTACACTTTTACTATTTTATGCTTATGTTTATTAAATGTTTTAGTGTTTAGTGTTTAGATGGTTACTGTTGCACCGAGGGACTGAGAGAAACGCAATTTCGGTCCTGTGTATGTCCTGTACATATTGCAGTTCTGACAATAAAGTTGACTTTGACTTTGACTTTGAAGCTCTCCGTTCACTGGTCCCTCTACGTTCCTACCTTCACCTATGTCCATGAATTCTAGGTAGTGACCGAAAGAACAATATAACGGATACAGGCGGTGAAAATTAATTTCCTCTGCAGGGTAGCTGGACTCTCCCTGAGGGTAAGAAGTTCCGTTATCTGGGAGAGACTTGAGAGGAGCCAGTTGAGATGGTTCAGGCATCTGGAAAGGACACTCCCACGGCACTTCCCTAGAGAGGTGGTTCAGGCATGTCCAACTGGGAAGAGACGCCGATTCGTGGGGGCCAAGATGGTGCAGAGGCAGGGCAGCCGGCTTGGGATCCGAAAGACCCAGGTTCGATCCCTGGTCACTGCATACCTTGTGGTGTCTCTGGGCAGCACACCTCATCCCCAAATTGCCCCCCGGGCGCTTTCAATAGCTGCCCACTGCACCACCTGTGGTGGATGGGTTAAATGCAGAGACTAGTTTCGTCTTGTATGGAAACATACACTGATGACATTGTGTGACATTATTATTATTATTATTAAAGGATGTAAACATCGCAAGCCGTTCAAACTGCCCATTCAGTCCATGACGTCCATCCTGCAGAACCAGTTCAAACGGGTGGGGTAGGTGGAAAGCCACGTTCAAATTCAATTGGCCTTGTCTTTAACCTGCATTCCAACCTCGCCCCTGATTGGGTAGTGTAATTTTACAAGTCCATCCCCAGGAAGACCCAGGCCACACTGGAGGGACCATGTCTCTCGGTTGGCCTGGAAACAATTTTGGAATCCTCCCAGAAGAGTTGGAAGAAGTGGCTGTGGAAAGAGATGTCTGGGCCTCCCTGCTCAAACTGCTGCCCCCGCGACCTGGCTTCAGAACAAGCAGAAGATAATGGATGGACACAAAAATATTAGTTTGAAAGCAATCTTCTCTTAGGAAAACGTTTGTGATGTTCCACAAACCAAACTCAATTTATGACACCAGGAATCAATGGACCTAGCCCTCTCCTTCCATTCGGTTCATGCTGCACCCAATCTTTGCCTTGGTTTCTTTGTTCTGGACAAAGTAACATGTCTCCTGGAGTCCTCCTTCCTCCAAGTCTTCAAATTGAGAATCTTGTATAATGAATCGGGGCCTTTTGTGCCGTAGTGAAAGCGTTGCTCTGGTCTATCATGGTGAAGAAGGAGCTAAGCTGAAAGGCAAATCTCTGAATTTATCAATCCATCTATGCACATATATCTTCAGTCCTCGCCTATGTTAATGAATTATGGATCAGGATTTAAAAAAGTATCCTAGATCCAAGTGCGTGAGATAAGCTTACCAAAACATAAAGGTTCAAGGTTCTTTATTGTCATTCGCATCACATGTGGTACATGTGGTGGAACAAAATTGTGTAACCAAGGTCACAGTTACACCCAAAACAGCAAAAGTATAAAGTATTTAAAAAATAAACAATATACAAGGATCTAAGATATAAGCAAAACAATAATAATGTAATATAATACAGTGTATTAAACAGCAGCCTGAGTCTGTAGTGAGTAGATGGGTATGCATATAGCATCTTAAAGGCAAGAAATCAGCAGCATGGACTATCATAATAAGGCTCAGTCTCTAAAGATTAGGAGTTCTATCATCCAGGAGGAGCTCAGTAGAACCACTCATTCTCCTCATCAAGAGGAGTCAGCTGAGGTGGTTCAGACATCTGATTAGGATGGCTGCAGGGTAGACTCAGATCTCTGGCCTGGGGATGCTCAGAAGAACCAGGGGAGTGTCTCTGGGAAAGAGATTCTGGTTTTCTCTTCTGAACTACTGTACATGTATTTACCTTCAACATTGACCTCCCTCTTCAAGCTGCTTCCACCAAGACCCAAATAAAAACAAGAGGAATAGGAAGAGAGAGGACAGATGGATAGATGGACGGAGACGGCTGGACAAATGAATGTTAGACTCATGGATGGATGGATGTATAAATAAATGGATAGATGAGTGGATGGGTTGTGTTGGCTTACGCGACTCTGCAATATTGCGTGGACATCGGGGGCAGTTCCCTTGGATTGGCAGACTGGGGTGGTGGTCCCTCTATTCAAAAAGGGGGACCGTAGAGTGTGTTCCAACTATCCACAGTATTCCTGAGGGCGTCACTGTAGAAACGAATGTGCATTGTACTTCCTGTCCGACACCGGAAGTGCCTGTATTCCATAGGCGAGTATGGATCGCGGGTGTTTTTGAAAGTTATTTTCATTCATTTTATCGGAGCAAACACAGCTTTTGTTTAAACGGAACGTTTACTGAAATGTCCTACCGGGGTTCAGGTACCTGCTGTGCTGTTCGCGGCTGCACCAACAACCGGACCAAGCTAAATCTTTGGCTAAAACAACAGTGTTTTCAACACGGACCCAAAACAAAGAAAGAGTGTTCCTGCATCCTTCTCTATGGCTGTGTCTGCGCGATCAGGTAACATCTGTAATTTCTTTTTATTCAGGGAGGGTTTATTAATGAGAGTTTTGGATGATTTACTGTCTTAAAATGATATATGTCAGGCGCGACCGGTATTTTTAGCCGAGATAGCTGCTAATAAACCTTAGCCGAGAGGCCGGAGCAAACGCGTTCGCTATTTATGTATTTTTAAATTATGTCTGCGCGATCAGGTAACATCTTTTTATTCGGGGAGGGTTTATTAATGAGAGTTTTGGAAGATTTACTGTCTTAAAACGATAGATCTCAGACGCGACCGTGACTTTTAGCCGAGTTAGCTGCTAATAAACCTTAGCCGAGAGGCCGGAGCAAACGCGTTCGCTATTTATGTAGTTTTAAATTATGTCTGCGCGATCAGGTAACATCTGTAATTTCTTTTTATTTGTCCCTCCTCTTTTAACAAAACGAGTGGTGTTCCCACATTTTTAATGAACGAAAACAACAAAGTTTGGACTGTCTTCAACTGTATTACTCGCATGTAAACAAACGGTGTTTCCGGTCAACCGGAAGTCGTGTGCACATTTCGCGCAAAGCGTCATGGGGCGTAGGAATACTGTGGATAGGGGGATCACACTCCTGGTAAGGTCTATTCAGGGGTTCTGGAGAGGAGGGTCCGTCGGATAGTCGAACCTCGGATTCAGGAGGAGCAGTGTGGTTTTCGTGCTGGTCGTGGAACACTGGACCAGCTCTACACCCTCAACAGGGTCCTGGAGGGCGCGTGGGAGTTTGCCCAACCAGTTTACATGTGCTTTGTGGACTTGGAAAAGGCATTCGACCGCGTCCCTCGGGGGGTTCTGTGGGGGGTACTCCGGGAGTATGGGGTACCAGGCCCATTGATATGGGCTGTTAGGTCCCTGTACGACCGGTGTCAGAGCTTGGTCCGCATTGCCGGCAGTAAGTCAGGCTCGTTTCCAGTGAGAGTTGGACTCCGCCAAGGTTGCCCTTTGTCACCGATTCTGTTCATAACTTTTATGGACAGAATTTCTAGGCGCAGCCAAGGTGTTGAGAGGATCCGTTTTGGTGGCCTTAGAATCGCTTCTCTGTTTTTTGCAGATGATGTGGTCCTATTGGCTTCATCAGTTCGTGATCTACAGCTTTCGCTGGAGCGGTTTGCAGCCGAGTGTGATGCAGCCGGGATGAGGATCAGTTCCTCCAAATCCGAGGCCATGGTCTTGAGCCGGAAAAGGGTAGCATGCCCTCTCCGGGTCGGGGAGGAGGTCCTGCCCCAAGTGGAGGAGTTTAAGTATCTCGGGTCTTGTTCACGAATGAGGGAAAACTGGAGCGTGAGATCGATAGGCGGATAGGTGCAGCATCCGCAGTGAAGCGGGCGCTGTACCGGTCTGTCGTGGTGAAGAGAGAGCTGAGTCAAAAGGCAAAGCTCTCAATTTACCGATCGATCTACGTTCCCACCCTCATCTATGGTCATGAGCTTTGGGTTGTGACCGAAAGAACGAGATCTCGGATACAAGCGGCTGAAATGAGTTTTCTCCGCAGGGTGTCTGGACTCTCCCTTAGAGATAGGGTGAGAAGCTCAGTCATCCGGGAGGGACTCGGAGTAGAGCCGCTGCTTCTCCACATCGAGAGGAGCCAGTTGAGGTGGCTCGGGCATCTGGTTAGGATGCCTCCTGGACGCCTCCCTGGTGAGGTGTTCCGGGCATGTCCCACCGGGAGGAGACCCAGAGGAAGACCCAGGACACGCTGGAGGGACTATGTTTCTCGGCTGGCCTGGGAACGCCTTGGGATTCCCCCAGAGGAGCTGCTCCAAGTGGCTGGGGAGAGGGAAGTCTGGGCCTCCCTACTTAGGCTGCTACCCCCGCGACCCGACCCCGGATAAGCAGAAGAAAATGGATGGATGGATGGATGGATGGATGAGTGGATGGATGTTGGATGGATGGATATTGGACATTGAATGTTGGCTGGAGGACTCACCAGTCTGGAGGGGGGTATCCTCCTGGGCATGGGGACATCCACCACAGGCCTCTCAGCATGTTTGGGGTAGGTCTTGATAAGGCAGTTGCTTGGTGGACTTCCTTTAGGGATGCTGGCAGTGATCTTGATTCTCTCACAGCCTTTCACGGAGCAGAAGGCAAACTGTTCCCTGTCGTTGTGAGCTTTAACCTTCAGGAAGAGCAGGCTGTAAGACACATGAAACGACAACACCTGATATTAGAAACATAAAAACATCAGTTTCACTTGTTTAATGAAATGAGTTGGACCCAGTGGATCACTGGTTTATGGAGACTGAAAAGTCTGACAGGTTTGGCCAAATTGGTGTGTGTCAGAAGTTGAAGTAAAAAAAAAAAAGATCTCTTTCTGATTTTGTAAGTTTGCCCACTTACAAATAAATTATAGAGTAAAATCTTATCTGGTGGATATCTACCTTCATCAGGTCCACCTGTACAACTTAATTCAAATAACTAATGAGCCAAACACAGGGTAGAAACTCAAATACAATAATTTAGACATGTACATGTGGTAAAGACGACCTGCCGAAGTTCAAACTGAGCTCAGATCGAGGAGGAAAGGAAACTTCTAACAGTTGTTAGTTGGAGCGTTTCAGAACCTGTTTTTCTGCTGGGATTTTCACCAACAACCTTTAGCGTTTATAGAGAATTGTCTAATAAAGATGTCCAGTACTGAAAAAGCCTTCTTGATGTCAGAGGCCAGACTGGTTTCAAATAATAAAAAGTCAACAGCAGCACCATCAATAACTTGTTACAAACAGAGGTCTGCAGAACCGTCTCTGAACCACACAAACCTTGAAGCATCCAAAGACCACGCCAGGTGCCACTTCCTGTCCGCTACAGGAGCAGGAAACCTAACACTCACCAACACTGGACAAAAAGCGACTGGAGAAACAGAGTTCTCTGTGACTTTGGTCCCAGCTGCCTTCAGGGTCTTAACAAGCTCCTTATGTGAACCTGTTGGCTGATCCCACACTTTTATCATCATCATCCTCACTTCATAATGGAGATCTTCCACGAAGCTTCACACTGTTGAGCACTGATGGCCATTATAAGAGATAAGAGATAAGAGATAAGAGATTTTTTATTAACATTGCACCAGTAAACCAATACAACGTGATCATGTAAACACAGTCATCCAGAGGAGGGGTAGAGAATGTTAAGCTGCAGCAATTCAAAACATATATATTCAAAACATATGTATGTTCGTCAGCGCGGCCATCTCTCATCCATCCTGAATGAGAGCAAAACAGATATGGAAAAAGGAAAAACACAATAGGTATCATTTGTGATATTCAAAAAAAGAATTTATCAAAGATTGCCTGAAGACACTCCATGATAAAGTCCCAAAAACTCTATCAGCAGAAGCACAACCACACGAGACATTGTTGCAGTTTTGACGACATGCAAGGAGATATAGAGTCTGCGAGTAACTTCAGAGAACACAGTTCAGCAGTTGTGCAGCTGGGCGTTATCCGAGGCACACACAGAGATCTCTGGGGGGGGAGGGCGGGTGAGGTCAGCAGTGACACTCCAGCTCTACGCTCCAGGAGAAAAGTTTCCAAACAGGCCTCTTTTCAAGGACATGTGCAGAAACCAGATTAGATAGTCTCTTTGTTTGTTCCAATTCAGACCACAATGTTCTTTTTCACTGCAGCCTTCCAAGTCCAGACGCTGTTTCAGGGCCAAAATTCCAAATCATATGAGGTTCCGATTCTATGAACCCCCATCCGTGCCCTGATGGAGCCCGGGCGGCTGCAAACGAGTTCCAAAGCGCCCAGCAGGTCCGCGGCAGTCCGCCGCTCCCAACGTGCGATTGAGCTCATACAACAGCTGGGATGAGGAGCTCACGGCTCGGATCAGAGAATCTTGCTGATCAGGGAGTTTCGCCAGCGCGCTGATAGCCGCCGAAGCTCTCCTCAGCTTCAGGTAACAGACAGCTCCGCCGACGCCAAAAAACAGAGCAGCTGCTACCAATAGGCCAATAATCCACAAATCTTCCACGTCTTCGACAGTCAACACGGTCATACACATAGGCTGCCACTGTCCCCATGAGTCCATCATGTATCCAACCGCGTGTGTGTCAGAGGGGCAGACCGCTTCTCCTGGCACGGTCCGCTTCGTGGAAAAAATCTTATCTATTGAAGAAACAGCCCAATTTATTAAATCCATCGCAAATTGGTTCGAGTGAGCACTGAAGAGTCAGACGAGACAAAAAAAGCAAGCAGGGAGGAGGAAAAACTTAGGGAGGGAAGGAGCAAAAAGATATGCGACTTGCTTTGTCGAGAGCTGAATAAAGTTACACTGGCAGCCATCATCTTTTCACCAGCAACTTCCTGATGATGTTCTGTGGTCCATTCTAGTCTTGGTCAGATCTTTGATCTGGTCACTGAAGTTCTCTAACAGATCTTTGGTGTGACCCATCAAGGTGGAGAGGTTGAAGTGGAGGAACCTGGTTCTGTGGACGAGTGAGCTTTAACACAGAACCAGATCAGTCATGTCTGCTTGACTGGTTATTGTTGGTTGGTTGGTTGGTTGGTTGGTTGGTTGGTTGGTTAGTTGGTTGAGTGGTTAGTTAATTTGTTGAATGGTTAGTTAATTGGTTTAATGGTTGGTCAGTTTTTTGAATGGTTGGTTAATTGGTTGAATGACTGGATAATTGGTTGAATGGTGGGTTAATTGGTTTAAGAACTGGTTCAATAGTTGGTTAATTGAATGATTGAATGGTTGGTTAATTTGTTGAATGGTTGTTTAATTGGTTTAATGGTTGGATAATTGATTGAATTGGTTGGATAATTGGTTTAATGTTGGTTGGTTAATTGATTGAATCTTTGGATAACTGATTGAATGGTTGGTTAATTGGTTGAATTGTTGGATTATTGGCTGAATAGTTGGTTAATTGAATGAATGGTTGGTTAATTTGTTGGTTGGTTGGTTGGTTGGTTGATTGATTGGATATAATCTGTGCACCACATAAGTACATGACCCATCTGAGGGAGCTTGTGTCTTGGCTAGTTGTTAGTTCCATCAGTAACAAGTGGATCAATCTGAAACTTTCATTTAGTCTTTTTTACTATAAAAATGAGATAATTTACTACTTCATTTTCTTAAAAAGAACAAGCTGCCAGATTCAAATGATCAGAGAAATGTTTACCTCCCCTGTAAAAAAAAAAAAAAATCCCTCTTGTTAAACATTCTCGTGAAAAATAGGTGTCAGGACAACTGTTTGAGCCTTTAGACAGAGATAATCAGTTTGAGAAGTTTTTTGTTTGGTAACGGAAACAGTATTGAATTCGAATTCCAAACTAAATGCATTTTGACTTTAGTTTGGTTCTGACCCAGTATCTTCCTCCCAGTAGTAGTATCCTCTGTTCAGGTTGGAGTGGTTGATCTCCTCCCTCTGAGTGGTCCTCATGAAGACTCCAGTCTTACGGGTCTGTTTGGTCAGCCGGTCATGGATGTCGGCGATGACTGTGAAGTTGGTGCCTTGTGGGTAGCAGAGACCCATACTGATCCAGTCATTTCTAAGACCAAACAAACAAACAAACAAACGTTTTTAATGTTTGCAGATGACATTGCGATCTGTGGTGAGAACAAGGAACAGTTGGAAGAGAACTTGGAGAGGTGGAGGTATGCACTTGAAAGAAGAGGAATGAAAGTCAGCCGTAGTAAGACAGAGTACATGTGTGTGAATGAGAGGGAGGCCAGTGGAACAGTGAGGCTACAAGGAGCAGAGGTCACAAAGGTGCAGGACTTCAAGTACTTGGGGTCCACTGTCCAGGAAAATGGGGAATGTGGTAAAGAGGTGAAGAAGAGAGTCCAGGCAGGATGGAGTGGATGGAGAAAAGTTTCAGGAGTGATTTGTGACAAAAAGGTGTCAGCAAAGGTCAAAGGAAAAGTTTACAAGACAGTGGTGAGACCAGCTATGTTGTATGGTCTGGAGACAGAGACATGGACAAAAAGACAGGAGACAGAAATGGAAGTAGCAGAAATGAAGATGCTGAGGTTCTCCTTAGGAGTGACAAGGATGGATAAGATCAGGAATGAGATCATCAGAGGTACAGCACATGTTGAACAACTGGGAGATAAAGTTAGGGAGGCCAGACTGAGATGGTTTGGACATGTCCAGAGGAGAGANAGGCAGGAATCCCCATGGACTATGATGTTTGCAGATGACATTGTGATCTGTGGTGAGAACAGGGAACAGGTGGAAGAGAACTTGGAGAGGTGGAGGTATGCACTTGAAAGAAGAGGAATGAAAGTCAGCCGTAGTAAGACAGAGTACATGTGTGTGAATGAGAGGGAGGCCAGTGGAACAGTGAGGCTACAAGGAGCAGAGGTCACAAAGGTGCAGGACTTCAAGTACTTGGGGTCCACTGTCCAGGAAAATGGGGAATGTGGTAAAGAGGTGAAGAAGAGAGTCCAGGCAGGATGGAGTGGATGGAGAAAAGTTTCAGGAGTGATTTGTGACAAAAAGGTGTCAGCAAAGGTCAAAGGAAAAGTTTACAAGACAGTGGTGAGACCAGCTATGTTGTATGGTCTGGAGACAGAGACATGGACAAAAAGACAGGAGAAAGAACTGGAAGTAGCAGAAATGAAGATGCTGAGGTTCTCCTTAGGAGTGACAAGGATGGATAAGATTAGGAATGAGATCATCAGAGGTACAGCACATGTTGAACAACTGGGAGGTAAAGTTAAGGAGGCCAGACTGAGATGGTTTGGACATGTCCAGGGGCCTCATGTACAAAGACTTGCGTAGATTTCTTACTGAAAGTCACGTACGGACAAATCCAGAAAAGTGTCCACGCACAAAAAAATCCAGATTTATCAAACTGTGCGTACACCGGAATCCACGCACATTCCTTATGTACAACACAATCAACGTGGAATTCAGCGCACATGAGAGAGTGGCCGACTCCGCCCTTGACACGCCTCCGTATGAATATGCAAAGTCATTCAAATATGCCATGCACGACAGGAATGTCGTCTCTGCTCCATTGCAAATCATGTCGGAACGTGGAAAAAAGAGGAACTTCACGGACTGTGAACAGAAATCACTTCTGAGTGAGGCAGAGAAGCACGGAAAAAGGCTTCATTCGGCACGCACAGTGCAAAACAAACCATCCACTTTTAAATAAGAAGTTGACCAAGCTGATCTAACATGCCTGTATAGCTTAGTGGCGAACGCGCCCGCCCTTCGTCCCAAAGGTCGTGAGATCGACTCCCGCTTGGTACAATGTTTTTTTTTTTCATTCCAGATTTAAAGACCACAGGAAAACTATTGAATGAAACAACAAGAAATAGAACAATACATGAAATGAAAGGAAGCAGACGATTTATTGTTTTGTAAATAGTTTTCATGTGTATTTCAATCTGGAACGAAAAAAAAAAGAAAAACGTTGTACCATGCGGGAGTCGATCTCACGACCTTTGGAACTAAAGGCAAGCGCTTTACCCACTGACCTAAACGTAGGCGTGTTAATACAGCTTGGTTAACTTCTTATTTAAAGAAATTACATCTCATTGTTGTCAATATTGTTGCCACTATCTGGCGCATGCTTTTATATCCACTCATCTAATTGCGTCCATGTGGATGTAATAATCGTTAATCATGTGTGTTTGGTGGGATTTATGATTGTTTTCACATCGTGGACACGGTTTCACAGATCACCTGTAAGTGTCGCCAAAGGAACAATAACCACAGAAACGTGCGTACGCAAGCAGGGGAGCAGCCGTGGATTTGTACGTGGAAGCGCAGATATTCCCGTTCATATCAGATTTGATACATACGCCACTTTGCGTGGAAAGTGACGTGCGCAATGTTTTTGTGCGCACGCATGGTTGATACATGAGGCCCCAGAGGAGGGACAGTGGGTATACTGATAGAAGGATGTTAGAAATGCAGCTGCCAGGGAAAAGACAGAGGAGATAAAGGATGCAGTTAGAGAGGACATGGAGTTTGGAGTGAGGACAGAGGATGCAGAGGACAGAGTGAGATGGAGGACGACTCGCTGTGGAGACCCGATAAGGGAAAAGTACAAAAAAATTCTGATCAGAAATAGAAACATCCAAAAAAGTAAACCTGCTGTTTGCAGTTTTCACATGACTGCATGTGTTTCACTGATTGATTGATTGATTGATTGATTGATTGATTGATTGATTGATTGATTGATTGATTGAAATGCAGACAGCAGTTTGTTTGGATGTTTTTTGTAAATTAATTTCTCAGCTGGACACTGCCAGAGTGGTTTGGAAAAAAAAACATTTATTCAAAATATCCTCAATGAATCCAATCAGATACAGTACTTACCAGTAAACTACAAGCATGTCTTAAAGACAAAACCTGGATGACCCTAAATTTTCTGCTTTTAAACTAAGACAAGACTGAGGTTTTGGTTTTTGGACTTAAACTTTGCAGCCTTTTGCTTGCTCAGGATGGGAGACTGCAACAAAGTGAAGATTCAACACAATCTGATGGCTTCTGTAGATAATGATTTTTTTAAGCTGAATGTTTTCTTCATCAATTCTGAAACTAGATCTGACGAATAAAATAAAATCAAAGTTAATCCCAGTTTAGGTGATCATTGCTAATTAATCAGGATTAAACAGCTAAAGAATGTTGAACCATAATCCTTTTTGTCCTCATTGGACATAGCTCATTGAACATCCTTATTGGACGTGCAGTTTAACTAAAGGATGTCTGGAATCTCAAACAACCTTATTTTGGTTAAAACGTTCAGAACCCATCAGAAGGCAGGAGGCTGCAGGAGCTCAGTCTACTTTCAGAGAAGAAAATCTATTTTACTAATAGATTTTATGTCTTCAGTTTACATTTTAACGTCTTTTTATAACATTTTTCACTCCTTGTTCCTCCTTACAGAGAGATGGTTCTAGTGGAAATTGGGACAACAACATGCCATGGTCAAATCTTTATGGTCACGTTAACTAACTTGTTGAAGTTGATGAGCCAGATGGTGACCTCTGCAGGTGCTGCTTGGTCCCAGTGAACGGTGTATCCTTTGGCCAGCGTGATCACCGGCTGGAACTGCTGGTAGTGCTTTTTCTTTTCTAGGGCCCCTTCTAGTGTCAGGGGCCAGTCAGGGTACTCGTTCTTCACGATATGCATCGTCAGGCTGGCAGGGTTTCGGATTCGGATATAGATCTGAAGAAAACATATCAAAGCAGAAGAGTCACAAGATAGCTCAGCTAAAAGAAATGTGAAGCTGAAGTCAAATAGGAGCACTAATCAGAAAGTGTAACATTTAGCTTTAATGTGTAGCTTTAAAATCTGCTGGGCCAACGAACAAACTCTGATAATATTTAGAAGCAATAAAAATAGTGTGATGGAATGCAAAAGTTAAAGAATTGATACAAAAGATCTCTATAACATGAGCCGAGGAATGTCTTCTCTTCTTAGCCTGCTGCCTCAGCAACCCAACCTTGAAATGGTGAATAAAAAGGTAGGTCTTATTTTATAGCCATGTGGTCCCTAGTGGGTCCATGTGGTCTTTCTCTTATGGCCACATGGTCCTTACCTAAAAGCCATGTGGTCCCATGTTGGCCTAAGTGGTATGGTAATCAGTATGCTGGCCATCTTTGTCTCTGAGAATGACTACTGGACCCACAGAGCCTTGACCACAGAATGGAATAAAGGATGCAGCAATGAGGGAGGTTAGTGAAAACGACCAGGTGAGTGGAGGCTAACCCACCTGTGCAAAATGACCGCTGCAGATCGCAGCCTTCCAATCTGGCACATCAATGCAGTCAGGGTGTCGGAGCAGCCAGTTGTCCTCCTTCACCAGAAAGGCTCCAGGATACTCACTGACAGATCCGTCAATGTCATGAACAATGGTTGTCTTATCGCCATCCATCTGCATCTGACTGAACCAGGGACCCGGCTCCCCAAAGAACACCCGAGATGGGATCTGCAGGAGAATGAGAAACCCTCTTATTGATGCTGCTTTGACACAGTGGTGGGACGGTTGACATGACCTCCAATCAGAAGATTCAAGCTTCAGCCCTATTGAGAACCAGAGGGTCTTCAACACTGTACACTCCCTCACCTTTTCTGACCAAAGTTACCAATGGTATCGGAGCTAAAGTTCACCAGACTCTCTGGTTAACTTTCTGAGCTAAATTTAACCAGACTCTCTGGTTAACTTTCCGAGCTAAATTTAATCAGACTCTGTGGTTTCTGAGCTAAATTTAACCAGACTCTCTGGTTTCTGAGCTACATCAATGGCTCTCATGGAATTAATGGAACAAATAACTACTGCTGTCGATCAAAAACAATATTGTGTCAGTATTTTTGTTGATTTAAAAAAAGCATTCGATACTATTGATCACACCATTCTCCTTGAAAAACTGAACAAATATGGTATTAGAGGACCAGCATTACAGTGGGTATCTAGCTATTTGAAAGATAGGAAACAATTTGTACAAATAAATGATGTAAGATCTGACCTCTGTAATATCACATGTGGAGTTCCCCAGGGCTCTGTGCTTGGACCAAAGCTATTTATTTTATATGTGAATGACTTGGTAAATGTGTCAGGACTCCTTAAATGTATACTTTTTGCTGATGATACCACATTTTTCTGTTTAGGTGAAGATATAGAACAAATGTTGGAATTGATAAAGACAGAATTTACCAAAATACAAACTTGGTTTAAAATCAATAAATTATCATTAAATCTAGAAAAAACTAATTACATGATATTCAGTAATAAAAAGAAAACTGTTGATGTTCCACTCAAAATTGAGGGTGTTGAGATTTGTAGAGTGAGTGAGGTGAAGTTTTTGGGTGTTATTATTGATGACAAACTGACATGGAAACAACACATAAATTCTGTAAGAATAAAAATAGCTAAATCGATTGCAGTACTATACAAGGTCAGAGACCTATTGAATGATAAAGCTCTGTATTTGTTGTATAACACAATCATTGTTCCACACTTAATCTATTGTATTGATGTTTGGGGGAAAGCGTGTAAAACAATCACAAAGCCTATTTTTGTATTACAGAAAAGAGCTGTAAGAATTATCACTAGAAAACATTACTGTCATCCATCCAGTACATTATTTTATCAACTGAAATTATTGAAGTTCCATGATTTGGTTGATTATAATATTTTATCAATTATGTATAGGGCTCAGAATAACGAATTACCTTTAAATATCCAAATGAATTTTGTTAAAAGACAAAGTTGTTATAATCTTAAGGGGACAGAGATGTTTGTAAAACCACAATTCCGAACTAGTTTGAAGGGACGTTCTACCTCAATCCAGGGAATTAGATTATGGAATGGCTTGGAGAATGTAGTTAAAAATGCCAAGTCACTGTTTACATTTAAGAAAATGATCAAAAGGAATTTGTTGAAAAAATATATATGAATTAGCATAATGTGTATTGTATCAATTATTAGTTATGTATTAGTATTAGTATTAGAAAATTAGAAAGAGTTAGTCATTTTGTACTGCTGGTAAAAGATTATTATTGTTTAATCTGATTGTTTGAAAAAAGGGCGGTCTTGCCCTTCCAAATTTCCGCTTTTATTATTGGGCAGCAAACTTGCACTGTCTAGCATTCTGGTCATTCTATTACAACAGGCCTGACAGCCCTGACTGGGTAGAGATGGAGTCACAGTGTTCTGGGAAATGGTCCACCGTGGCTTTCTTGGGATCCTCATTCCCGCTTCCACCACTTACAACTGTTATAAATCCAGTTATAAAACACTCACTAAAAATCTGGGCACAATTTCGTAAATGTTTTGATTTCTCTAGTTTCTCTCTCTATAGCCCTATCATGTCTAACCAACTTTTCAAACCCTCATCTCAGGACTCTGTTTTTAAAGAATGGCAGAGAAGGGGTATAGTACGCTTCAATGACTTATTTCTCAATAACATGTTAGCTTCATTTCAACAACTATGTGAAAAATTTTGTCTTCCCCAGCCCAATTTTTTTAGGTATCTCCAAATACGGCACTTTATTACTCTTCATTTGTCCAGCCTCTCCATTTCAACTGATAGCAGTATTGTTGACACTATTCTTTCTCTAGACCCAAATAAAAAACAGTCCATTTCATTCATTTACAGTAAACTATTGGATTTGAAGCGTGCTTCCTCAGATAAAATCAAAGCTGCTTGGGAAGAGGATCTTGGCTCCTCTATTTCAGAGGACTCTTGGACCTCCATACTCAGACTGGTGAGCTCCAGTTCTCTCTGTGCTAGACATTGTCTAATACAATTTAAAGTGGTGCACAGAGCTCACATCTCTAAACTGAAATTGTCCTCTATGTATCCTGATGTCAGCCCATACTGTGTGAGATGCAAACATGCTGAAGCCTCTCTCTCCCATATGTTTTGGTTTTGCCCATCTCTGAACAAATATTGGCGGGAAATCTTTCAGACTTTATCACGTGTACTAGATACACGTCTGAACCCTGACCCACTGATTGCTCTGTTTGGTCTTGTAGAGGGCATGACAAACCTAAATAAAAACCAACAACATGTAATATCGTTCACCTCTCTCCTGGCCAGACGAGCTATTTTGCTTAGGTGGAAAGAACCGTCTCCACCCACTCACGCTCAGTGGTTGGCTGACATCATGTCCTGTTTAAAGCTGGAGAAAATCAGATTCACACTCCAACAGAAAGAGGGTAAATTTGAGAATGTTTGGGGACCTTTCCTGAATCTATTCCAGTCTCTTTGACAACACAACTCATTCAGGTTAATGCAGTCTCTTGGCTATTTTACCTTTTATTTATTATTTCCCTTTCCTTTTGGCAGTGATTGGGTAGGGATTATTTTTTATTTTATTTTTTTTATTTTATTTTTTTCCTTTGGTGTGGATTATAATGTACATGTTGCAACTCAGATTGATTAAGTTTAATAATGTCTTCACCAATGGGTACATGCAAATGTTTCATTATCATCTTTGCTGTTTAATGATATTGTGTTTTTTTTGTTGGAGGAAAAAAATGAAAAATTCAATAAAAAGATCTTGAATTTGAAAAAAGGGGCAGATATAATAAGATTTATTCTTCTTTCTGCTACCTTTCATTTTTTTTACATTGTGTACGTATCATTAATGGGATTGTCTTGTATTGTGTTTCTTTTGTAAAAAAAATGAACTAATTTAATAAACATAAACATAAACAAATTTAACCAGACTCTCTGGTTTCTGAACTAAATTTAACCAGACTCTGGTTTCTGAACTAAATTTAACCAGACTCTGGTTTCTGAACTAAATTTAACCAGACTCTCTGGTTTCTGAACTAAATTTAACCAGACTCTCTGGTTTCTGAACTAAATTTAACCAGACTCTGGTTTCTGAACTAAATTTAACCAGACTCTGGTTTCTGAGCTAAAGTTAACTAGACTCTCTGGTTTCTGAGCTAAAGTTAACTAGACTCTGGTTTCTGAACTAAATTTAACCAGACTCTCTGGTTTCTGAGCTAAAGTTAACTAGACTCTCTGGTTTCTGAGCTAAAGTTAACTAGACTCTGGTTTCTGAACTAAATTTAACCAGACTCTCTGGTTTCTGAGCTTATGTTAACCAGACTCTGGATTCTGAGCTAAATTTCACCAGACTCTCTGGTTTCTGAGCTAAATTTAACCAGACTCTCTGGTTTCTGAGGTAAAGTCAAGTCTCTGGTTTCTGAGCTAAATTTAACCAGACTCTCTGGTTTCTGAGGTAAAGTCAAGTCTCTGGTTTCTGAGCTAAATTTAACCAGCCTCTCTTGTTTCAAAGTTACCCAGACTCCAGTTTCTGCACACGTTGCAACAGATTTTGTTTGTCTACAGACTTACAGGAACCCGATCAAAGAGGATTTCGGTCACATTGTTGTTCGGGCAGCTCTGCCAGGTGTTGTTGAGCCTGAAGCCAAAGGCGCTGGTGTGCCGTCCTTCCAGGGCTGTATATTTACGGAACGTACAGTTTTGGACTCTGATTGGCCCATCGTAGATCTGCATTCCTCGAATGGGAAAATCTCTGCAAACAAACACATAGCAGCTTCCTAACAACAAATAAAAACCTCACCTGTTCTCTGTTACCCGTCAGAAAACAGACCACTAATGTCTTTTGTATTTTCAGAGTTGGGCACTCACACGCCACGAGGCAGCATCCTGCCAGATGTGTCGGAACCTCCTGGGCCCCAGATACTGTTGTCTGTAAGCGGCATCCCATGATTGTCACTTTCCCCCACAAACAGAGAGTTCTTCACCTGCTGATGGGAACCATCATCGTCCGGAAACGTTCCTCCACTGTTGGGCAGAAATTATTAACACATGTTACATTTATTTAATTAAAACTAAAGCCATAATAATAATAATCATATAATATGCCATGTAAAAACATACATCAAAACAAACGTTCTGACATTAAAGCTGGAGGTGAACGTGTAAAAAAGCTGAAGCTGCAGCTCATGAATGCCCAGAATCTTTCCATTTCAACATCATTTATCACAGTAAAGACATAACTTTATTAGAAAATCAGTTACATTTTTAACATAAAAACTTTATTCTCTTGTGAAACGTTAGCTCAAGAACACAGTTTCATTTTAAGGCTTGAAACTGAAAAGGCTTGTGTTTCAAGGAAGTCTTACCTCGCCAGAGTGAGGCCAATGCCGTTATCAGCAAATCTGAAGAGGATATAGTGATTATTAAAACCCCAACAACAATTTAAAACTTCTAGAACCCCAGAAACACTCATAAATACCCAGAAATACTCTGAAAATCCCCCCAAAACACTCTAAAATACCCATAAATTGCTATTACCCATAAACACTTAGAAATACCCATACTGTACTCTGAAATAAAATCCTGGAAATACTCAGGAAGCCTGATATTTGTTTTTATCAATTTTTAATAAATCTGTGTCTCTAGTCCGCTATGTGTAAATTAATGATCCATCCATCCATCCATCCATCCATCCATCCATCCATCCATCCATCCATCCATCCGAGGAATGGGCATGTTCATGGGTCTGCAACCTGCGGCTCTTTGGTCCCTCTGCAGCGGTTCTTTAAAGCCAAGACCAAAACTAACATAAAACTGAATTTTTGTTGCACAAACAACAAAAAACTTCTAGTTTTTGTTGTTTTCCTGTCATTTCTTTTGCAAAAACTTTAACTTTTTGCTTTATTTCTATACTTAATTAAAAATGACATAGTTCATAGTTGTTGTTTTTTTATTAAAAAAACTATTTTCCCTCTCTTTACAAGAATCTGGTCTTTTCATTTGTCTTAAATTAAAAAAAAAACATCAAATGTTTTTTTTTATCATTATATATTTTTAGCTTTATATTGTCACTTCTACAGGCCACAAAAGTCTCCTACAACAAATTTAAAGTGGGCCATGGGCCACCAGTTGATAATTACAGTTGGAGCAGGTGGTTGCGGCTCTGGAAACATCTAATTTAGTGAAGGAAAGCATAAAAATGGCTCTTTTGATCATAAAGGTTGCAGACCCCTGGGCATGTTGAACTCACTGGCAGTCATCGAGCCAGACGTCTCCTCCTCGCAGCCAGGCTCCATGGTCCTGGTTCTTGTAGGCCACAAAGTGATGGACCAGAGCTGGGACTCTGGGTTTGAAGGGGTCTGCGTCCTGGTGTGGGCCATACCTGCATGGTTGGGGAAAGCAACACATTGTTGGCATTTACCCAGTAACGTGACTCTTCAGAAGGATCAGGACCTCAAAGACTGAAAACCAAACTGAGACAGATAAAATGAATTATAAATCTGGGTTTGAACTCCTTGTTTTGATTCAGATGTTCCTGTGGATCCAAATAGGATAACATTATACTTCTATCAGTTTTCTGATTAAACAACAACCTAAAAATTTTCTAACACTGAGACACTCCTCATATTCAAATTGTACCAGGAGTTATGACCTTCACATGACCTTTCCCTGACCTCAGCATCCTGGCTTTTTGTACAAGTAAAGATTTCACCCAGTGTCTGACCTGGCACCAGTCAGAGACAGAAATGGTCTCTTGTCCCGGTCGTTAGCCTGAGTGGTCTTGACTCCTTGATCCAGGATTAGTCCAGCCTGAAATCCAGAACAAAAATCAGAACGCTGAAAACAAACATGATTCATGATAAATTAGATTTATAGAAATCCACACATCCAGTTCAACACAACTTAGTCTAAGTTTTCTGCTAACGTCTAACCAAAGATAGATTTCTTTCTAAAGATCCTGACTTTCCTGTAATCAGATGAAGCAGTTCAGGTTCAACAGTTCTTCAGACTTTCAGAAGGTCTTTCAGAGTTCTTCTTTGGATTTATTACTTCACTTTCAGTCCTTGGATCTGACTTTTTTCATCAGAAAATCAAATATCAACCTCAAGAGCATCCTAACCAACTGTAGAACAGACTGGTACGGGAACTGCTCTGTCTCAGATCTGAAGGCGTTGCAGAAGGTGGTGAAAACTACCAAACGTTGGAGCCTCATTTCCTGTCATGGAGGATATCTACAGGTAACTCAGAAGAGTGATAGATATCGGTAAAACACATGAAGGACTGAAACTGAGAGAAAAACCCTGAAAGATGTTCATGAAGTTCTTAGAACAGTTGATAGTTCTCTCACACTAGACAGAAGCGATGAACACCTGGGACTGAAAACTATATTTTTTGGTTTCTTGAACCTGTCCCAAACATTGGCACCAAACCAAGACACATACAGTTACATAACTACTGAACCTGTGTGCAGCTGTCTGCCTGTATGTGTGTGTTCCTGTGACTTACTCTGTTGTTGGAATGGGCCCGGTTATTGCTGAAATGTCCCATTGGGGTGTGTTCGCTTTGACCCGGAGAGTAGAGGCCCTCTGAGGGGCCTGTTGGCACATGGTGGAAGATAAACCAGAACCCAGTTTCCTGCGGTTACACACACACACAACACAGGTCAAATTAATGACTGTCCCATGCACCAA
This sequence comes from Garcialebias charrua, assembly GCA_038048925.1. Taxonomy (NCBI): domain Eukaryota; kingdom Metazoa; phylum Chordata; class Actinopteri; order Cyprinodontiformes; family Rivulidae; genus Garcialebias; species Garcialebias charrua. The sequence goes on along the minus strand of JBBPBX010001538.1, from coordinate 59,635 downwards.
CCAAACGTCAGTGATGGAGGAACATCAGATGTGTGTATGTGTGTGTGTGCATGTGTGTGTAATTGACCTCTGACCCTGCAGCAGAACAGTTGATCAGGTTGTTGTTGGGGTTGGCAATCCAGAAAGTTGAAGATGCGCTGTTATAAATTAAACAAAGAGCTCTGTTTAAGGTTCTGGTTCTATACCAGTCAGAAATAAATTCATTCATTCATCCAACCGTTATTTATAGAGGTAAAATTATCAACTTGTTTTTCACACAAACTTATTTCCTTTTCTTACCTCACTCTTGTTTGTTTGTTTGTGTGTGTGTGTGTGTGTGTGTGTGTGTGTGTGTGTGTGTGTGTGTGTGTGCGTGCGCGCGCGCGTGTCCCCACTCCTCTGCTGCAACCCTCACCTGAGCTGCAGGTGTGGAGGAGCGGTCATCCAAACGTAACTGAACACTTTGTCAATAACTGGCTCTATGGGAGAGGCTCCGCCCCCTTTGGTAATAAGTAACTAAATTTTTATCAGAGTAAACCTGATCCAGTTTCTCTTTACTTTAACCTGAGCAGATCTCTCTGCAGAGCTGCAGGGGAATTTTGAAGTTCTGTCCATAAAACTGATTCTGTATTCGGTTTAGTCAGCCATGTTGGATTTTGAGGATCGTTTTGGTCAGCTGCTGTGACTTCCTGAAGTCGGTTTTCAACAAGACGAGGAACATTTCAGCTAATCTTTTGATTTGGAACTCAGAATTTCAGACTTCAGAGTTCAGAGGGCATGTACCATTAGAGCTTTTTGGAAACTCTGGTACATTTTGGATCCAAAGGAGACCCTTGTGGACTATGAAGGGTCCAGTAAAAACCTGTTGTACCTGCAGTCCTGGCGGGGGTTTGCCACGTATCCGGGGTATGCTCCATCGGTGATACCTCGACACATTTTACTGTCCCTGTCTGAAGGCAGCAGAGTTCCTGCTCTCACCATCAGACCCAGGCAGTGGACGAACGAGTTCCTCTCCTCTGGACCGTCCTCTGTGAAGAAGCAGTGGCCCAGTGTGTCGTAGCCCACAACATCCTTTACCTGGGGACAAAAGACGACACTGTCTGAGAACTTTCAAGACAAAGCGTTTATATTTGGTTATTCATCATTTCCTCGCTTCCCACAGGAGTGATTTGTGACAAAAAGGTTTGTCAGCAAAGGTCAAAGGAAAAGTTTACAAGACAGTGGTGAGACCAGCTATGTTGTATGGTCTGGAGACAGAGACATGGACAAAAAGACAGGAGACAGAACTGGAAGTGGCAGAAATGAAGATGCTGAGGTTCTCCTTAGGAGTGACAAGGATGGATAAGATCAGGAATGAGATCATCAGAGGTACAGCACATGTTGAACAACTGGGAGATAAAGTTAGGGAGGCCAGACTGAGATGGTTTGGACATGTCCAGAGGAGGGACAGTGGGTATATTGGTAGAAGGATGTTAGAAATGCAGCTGCCAGGAAAAAGACAAAGAGGAGATATATGGATGCAGTTAGAGAGGACATGAAGGTAGTTGGAGTGAGGACAGAGGATGCAGAGGACAGAGTGAGGTGGAGGAGGATGACTCGCTGTGGCGACCCCTGAAAAGGGAAAAGCCAAAAGAAGAATAAGAAGTCATTTCCTCTCTTATTGTGAAATGGTTTGGTTGTTGCACTGCATTTCTTTAGTAGTTTTTGAACTAATTAACACACTTTACTGTATACAGTATTTCTTGATGATAGGGTAAAGTTGTGCTGTGCATCCTGATTTATGCCAGTGGACCGGTGTGATGTTTGTCTTAGTGGGCAAACAAGACATTAAAGCAATACTGTAACACAAGCGGTGGACTAACCAGCAGTCCATTGGTCGCATGGATGGTGATGCAACGGGAGAAGGAGTGGTGGATGGACACATCACTGACAGAGGTTGGTGGGCTGTACCCTCCTCTCTCATCCACATCTCCATTCATGTGGAAATGAACTGGGTAGTGACCCATTGTCTGCTGGCCCATGTGCAGGAGCTCCATCCCAGATATATGAACCGCCCTGAAGCCCCGCTCCACCTGGATATGAGAGGAAACAACAAGAATCACACCTCCACACAGACCGACTGACTATTTGGGTTAGGTTTAAATGTGAATGGTTCAACATCAAACCTTCAAATGTCCACCAAAAGGGTCAAAGGTGAAGAACTTGCAGGCATCATTGCTGTAGCAGCTGGGCTCAGTCTCACCACGGAGCAGGATGTTCCGGGTCAGCAGGCCCACCTCAGCCCTCATATCCACCCCATCCACCTCCTCACCCATGTGAATAAACTGGGCTTTACCTGGACGAACGCATACATGCACTTCATGAACATGTAGCATATTTCATCAGGCAAAATGATCATTTGAAGTTATTTAAAAAATAAAAAGTCAGATTCTTAGATTGTTCTTAGTGGAGCTGATGGTTTGTTTCCGTGTTAAGGCCGACTGTGTTGAACTGTGAGGGACGTTTTTTTTTTTTTTTCCATGTGAAAGAATGTTGGTGGCGTGTTGCACATTAATAATGAAAGACCATGTGGTGTTCTGAGTGCAGGAGGCTTTATTTGAATTTAGGAAAAACTGGAAATGCATGTCTCTTCTGAAACCCACAGTGGGATCCATGAACCATGCGAGTGGGTCTTACCTTTGACCCTGACCTGGTTGGGCTGGCAGTGTGGACAGGGCAGCAGTGTAAACTCTTCAGCTTGGTGCATGGAGTAGTCTGTACTGGCAACAACTACCCGATCTTTGGACCCCCAGCCCATGGGCTGCTCTGCAAGATCCAGGATGCTGCTGTCCAACAGCATGTCCACTGAAACGGAGATCTGAGGATGAGCTGCAGGAAGAGAGCAGGGTTAAAGCTCAAAGAGACCTAAAGACAGAAGTCAAAGTCAACTTTATTGTCCGAACTGCAATATGTACAGGACATACACAGGACCGAAATTGCGTTTCTCTCAGTCCCTCGGTGCAACAGTAACCATCTAAACACTAAACACTAACATTTAATAAACATAAGCATAAAATAGTAAAAGTGTAACACTGTCCTGAGTTTTTTCATAATAGTATAAAAGTATGAAAATTTACACCAACACTGAAACACCAAACACCCAATGAACATAAGCATAAAATGAAATAATAAAAGTGTAATACTGTCCTGAGTTTTTGCATAGTAGTATAAAAAGTATAAAAAGTATATCTATAAAATAAACTGAAGGTTCTAGCATTGACATTTGCAAAGAGTGGCACAGCAGCATATAAGTTAATGTACACAGTATATGTATGAGGTATTTGATGTTGGTATATAGGCAAAGTGGCATATGCAGTGAGGCACATAAGGCACATTTGGCATCCTTAGATAAGGCTAGTCAGAGAATGCTGTATATGTATCTGCAGTAGTGTAGATAAAAGTAGTGTAAATGTAAACAGTAGTAATAAATGTAAAGCAGTAGTAATAAATGTAAACCATATTAATAAATGTAAACAGTGAATGTAAACAGTAGTATGACTATAGGCAGTAATGTAATACAAACATTAGTGCAAATATGAGAAGTAGTGCAAACTGAATGAGCACATGACCGAGAGTTTAGTGAATAACCCGTTTGATGACACAGAGTCCAGTGTTAAAAACTTTGTGTTGAGTGGTAATGTGTGAGAAAGTTTTTTGTGTTAAGGCAGTTCAAATGGGAGGGGAGGCAGAGCAGGCAGAGTGTTTAGCATTCTGACTGCCTGATGAACAGAGCTGTCTCTCAGTCTACTGGTTCGAGCCTGGAGACTCCTCAGTCTCCTCCCTGATGGCAGCAGTCTAAAGCGGCTGTGTAGTGGGTGGGTGGGATCACCTGCCATGCCAGAAAGGTTAAAGGTCACAAAGATCTGAAGACAGGTGGGTTAAAGGTAATTTAGACATTAAGGGCAGGAGGGTCAAAGGTCAATAAGACCAAATGACAAACAATAAAGGTCACAAAGACCTGAGGACATAAAGGTTAAAGGTCAAAGGGACACAAAGACAGGAGGGATAAAGGTCATTGAGACATAAGGACAGGAGGATCGAAGGTCAATAAGACCAAAAGACAAACAATAAAGTTCACAAAGATCTGAACATAGAAGTGTTAAAGGTCACAAAGACCTGATGACAGAATGGTCAAAGAGACCTGAGGACAGGAGGGTTAAAGGTCTCAGATACCTGAAGACAAATTGCAGAGAAAAGGAAAAAAGGCTACATGGGGAAATATTTACATCTGTACAGCCTGCAGTTAAAAACAGAAAGAAGGTGGTAAATGTACCCAGTTTTCCACACAGGAAGCGGACTCTGTAGTTCTGACACAGACCGTGGGTCTGGTCCTGGTTCCGGCATACAAAGCCATAGTTCTTGTCATTCTTGTAGATCACATCTCCTGTCTGGTTGCATGGTACACCATCATGGGTTTCAGCCTGAACACAAAATGGGAAATGGACTGTACTTATATAGCACCTTTCTATCTTCTGAGATACTCAAAGCACTTTAGAACACAATCTGTGCCTCATTTACCCATTCATACAGCACTCTACTAGATCTCTACAAAGCTAGTTCAACAAATCATTTTAAAGGTACTAATTAGTGCTTCATCACATTCATACACCGATGGGACACACATCAGAGGCAATGAGGGGTTCAGTGTCTTGCCCAGGGACACTTTGGCACGTGACTGCTGGTGGACTTGAACTCCCAACTCTTGCATTGGAAGATGACTGCTCTAACCACTCAGCCACAGCTCCCAAAAATCAACTTCTTCTTCTTCTTCTTTCGGCTTTTCTCTTTTCAGGGGTCGCCACAGCGAGTCATCCTCCTCCACCTCACTCTGTCCTCTGCATCCTCTGTCCTCACTCCAACTACCTTCATGTCCTCTCTAACTGCATCCATATATCTCCTCTTTGGCCTCCCTCTTTGTCTTTTTCCTGGCAGCTGCATTTCTAACATCCTTCTACCAATATACCCACTGTCCCTCCTCTGGACATGTCCAAACCATCTCAGTCTGGCCTCCCTAACTTTATCTCCCAGTTGTTCAACATGTGCTGTACCTCTGATGATCTCATTCCTGATCTTATCCATCCTTGTCACTCCTAAGGAGAACCTCAGCATCTTCATTTCTGCCACTTCCAGTTCTTTCTCCTGTCTTTTTGTCAATGTCTCCAGACCATACAACATAGCTTCAAATCATCATGAAAAGCTCTGATGATGCTCAGCTAATAGCTGATCTGAGCCAGACCAGGACTACAACAGAATCCACATTCAACTTTTTATGACCGTTAAAGCTGAAATTATTTTGTTGTGTTTTAAAATGCTGTCATTTTCCCCCATCAGTAAAATATGCTGGTTTTTGTAATGGACCAAAGAACGACCTAAGATCAGGACTGGTACTGGACTAAAGAGTGACTAATGGAATGGTACTGTTTTAATGGACCAAGACCAACTTATGGTTCAGTACTGGTAACAAACAGAGATCGACAAATGGATCAGTTAAGGTAGTGGACCAAACACTGATCCGGTCTACTCTAATATAAAAGGAAAAGTCATTTAAATGTTTGTAAAATACTGTTAGCATGAGATGCTTTAAAATGTTTGACACTGGGGCTGTCCAAAGACAACAGGGATGTGTTCTGGTTCTGGTCTGGCTCAGACAAGATGGTATAATGTTACCATAATGTTCTGTGTACTCCAGTACAAAGTAGTGAATGTATTTATGTTGAGTCATGAAGCATTAAGTCATGGTAACACATCACAGTCACATTTTCTGTGGGGCCAGGACAGATTCTGATACAGTACATGTTGGGTGCTGCACAACTATCAGTTGAAAAATTATTCAGTTTTATTGGTGTCTCTCCAACATAAACACACATTTATGTGATTCAAGAGATAAGGTGTACCTGAATGTCCAGCGGACTGCTACACACTTGGTCTGGAAAAGCCTTCTGCAGGTCGAAGAGCTTCTCCCAGTCTCCAGAGCCCCTTTCATCATCCCTGTCAAACCAGCCAGACCACTCTTTCTCTGTGGGACATACAAACCAGAACCACTTAAGTCCATGCGGATTCAGTCATCTACATGAAGGCTGTGACCTGAGGTCTACTGATACTGCCAAAGAGGATTTATATCAGCTCTGGAAAACTAAAAAGTCACTTGGACATTCTCTGAGCCTTGGGACTCTGCAGATTGTGGGCTTTCTCCAGGTACTACAGTGTTTCCCCACAGCTCAAAAACTTGAGGATCTGGTTAAAGCCAATATATGTAACTTTTCTAACAATATTTTTTTAACATATTTCTTCACTCTGTCACTATCTCCTGACAGACTGATGTTAGACAAAGTAATCTCTGAAAAAAAACTACAGTCCCCTTGCTTCTCTAAAAGCATTTCAAAAAACCCACAGTGACCCGCCGTTAACCAGCCAATAAAAACAGTTTTTAACCAGCCAATAAAAACAGTTTTTAACCAGCCAATAAAAACAGAGCTTCTCACGCTCCTAACCCACGCCCCCGCCTGTCCCAGCCCGCAGCGGCCGCGCAGGTTCTCGTTCAAAGCATTGCAAAGCGATGCAAAACTGTTTTGTATGTGACACAAATGTATTAAATTCCCTTCTTCATCCCTGATCTGGACTTTTCTTTTGTTTTTTTTTGCCAAAAGTCAAGTGATCGCTTCCTCCTCTGCTGAGTCCATGAATGAATTGAGGAAATGAATGAATTTGTCACGAGCGAATTAAACTCATGTCCAACGTGGCTGCGCGCGGCTCTGCAGATTTCATGGTGTTCTGGTGTGCTGGACCAGCGCTCCCTGTTTTTATTTTATTTTTTAGAACGTTTTATTAACATATAAACACAGAACTTCGCAGCGGCTGACAGGACATGCAGTGGAGGCGGAGCATTCGGAAGCAGAGCTGAATTTCACCGAGAGCAAGAGGGAGCAGAGCCATATATGGCTCTGAGGGGGAGGGACCAGAAACGTGTCTCTGTTCAAAAATTTCCTAAGTTCCAGCGTGTTCCAGAAATTACATATAGCACCTTTAACCAGAGAGTCTGAAGTCTCTTTATGTGTGCCTGCATCATTGTGTCTCTGAGTGATGGACTGGAATTCTGTCCAAGATCTACCCTTCTTTAATCCAGCAATAGGCACCCAGGGACCAGCAACTCTGAACAGGAACAGAGTCTAAATCAGAGGTCCCCAAATTTGTTGATTGTGATCTACCAGTCAATTGCAAAGGTAGTACTGGTAGATTTCATGGCATTAAAAAAAATAGACATCAGCCTATCATCCATCCTCACTGTGAAATTTGTCACTTGACTGACATGCAGGGCAGCCAGTCTGAGACAATGACCTTTTCTGACACATGGGTCACCATTCATGTGCATACAACCACGTCAAAAACAAGCAAGCTACCAAGTTGCCTAGTAATAACCTCCAAATTATTTCTTCTAAACTCAAGAAAGGATATGAAGTGAGTGGGAGAGTCAGACCAAGAAACAAACAAACAAACAAAAAAAACTATAATTTCCATATGGAATGGGAGGACTTTTTTTCTTCCACAATGACTTATTCAATGTGCGTTTGCCTCATCTGCCAGTCTACTATTACTATTCCGAAAAAGGGAAATGTGGATCGGCATGTTTGACTGTTCATAAAAACTATGACACTGACTTCCTTCTGAAAAGCGAGCTGAGAAAAAGGTGAAGGAACTAAATCCGTGTATGGTTCGTTCTTTCGTTATTCCGTTTCAAAATAAAAACCAAATAACCGAACAAGCTTTGGTTATTTGGTAATTTCGTTTTAAAACGAAATTACAAAAACGGATTAAACTAAAATCCCAGTTATATGGACAGCAGTCATTTTTCTTACAGCTGACCACAAAAGCGAAGGCAGCTACCATAGCATCTTTCCGGGTGAGTCACATAATTGTTAAACACAAGTAGTCCTTCCAAGATGGAAAGATGGTAAAAGAGACTTTCGTTGAAACAGCTGACTCAAGACTTTAAAAACAAACCAGAAATATCATCTTTGATCAAAACTCTCCAGGTATAAAGAAGTATGGTTACAAGGCACTGTGAAGCCATGTCTGAGGATTTGACACAGCAACTTTGGAAATTATCGCGTCTGAGAGTGTTTCTCACTTTTCTGAAGCGGAGGATAAGATTTTGATTCTACAAGCTGACATTCAGCTTAAGGCCAGGGCTCATGGACAGTTCTGGAATTTACTCATGGGAGGAAAAGTACTCCAACATGAGGAAATGTGTTTCCTCCTTCACTGTGTTATTCAGCTCCACTTATTTATATGAGTCAGCCTTTTCCCCCACATGAAGATTATCAGGTCCAAATATTGTTCCACCATGACAGAAGATTATTTGGAAGTGTGCTTGAGGCTGGCTATCAGTATGGACTATGCATCCCTGGCTGATTCATTAGTGCAAGTCATCAGAGTAAGGTAATGACAAAATGTATTGTATTGTGCAATGAGGTTAGTGGAGTTATGCAAGGTGCATCAACATATATTGTACACATAAAGAATACCGTATATATTTTGTATTTTTATAGTAAGTAGATCACTTTGACTTGGTCATTTTCTAAGTAGCAATGCATGCTGAAACCCCTGGTCTAAATTGACAACTAACTCAGCAGTTCAGTTCAATATTTTTTTGTTTTGTTTTTAAACGTTTATTCATTTCATTTCAATTAAAAAAAATAAATACAATTACAGATGCAAATAAATAAAATACATATAAAATGAAAGGAGGCAGAAGAAGAATGATATCTTATCATATCTGCCCCTTCTTAACAAATCAATTTAAACAATCAAATTCAAGCAATAATCATAAATAATACAACAAAAACATATAAATTGTCACAATTATTCATATATGTGGTGGTAGTATGTTATTCTGAGCCTTGAACATAATCAATTGAATATTGTAATCCATCAAATCATAAAACTTAAGTAATTTCATTTGATAAAACAAAATACTTGAAGGATGTTTTCTTGAGACAATTCTTACAGCGCTTTTTTTGTCAAATGAAAATAGACCGGGTTACAGTTTTACAAGCAGTGCCCCAAACACCAACACAGTAAATTAAATGTGGCACAATAATTGTATTGTACAGCAAACATAAAGCTTTGACATTCAGCAAGTCCCTTACTTTATACAGTACTGCCATGGACTTAGATAATTTAGTTCTTACAAAGTTAACATGTTGCTTCCATGACAGTTTATCACCAATAACCACTCCTAGGAACCTTACTTCATTCACTCTGCTTATTTCAACACCATCAATATGGCTGCTTAAAAAAAAATCTACTTTTGAAAAGTTTTGTAGTAAACAAGATCAAGAGGACCCATTGTGGTGGATGCAACAGGTGCTGCTGATCTCTCGTGATTTATTGTTTTATTTTCAGAGTGGTCCCTCATTCAAAACAGATCAGTTACAACAGAGATCAACAGGTTAACAGAAGATACTTCACCTCAAACATACATAAACATCCAACAATCATCCATCAATCCACCCATCATCCATTCAACTATAATTCATCCATCCATCATAAATTCATCTATCCAACCATCCATCCACTATTCATCCATCCATCCATCCATCCATCCATCCACCCACCCATCATACATTCATTTATCCAATCATCCATATACTGTAATTCATTAATCCATCCATATAGCCATCAATCTATCCATCCACCCATCATACATTCACCCATCATACATTCACCCATCCATCCATCCATCCATCCATCCATCCATCCATCCATCCATCCTACATTCATTTATCCAATCATCAATCCATTCATCTATAATTCATCCATCAATCCATCCATCCACCTACCCATTCATCCATCCAACAATCCATCCATCCATCCATCCATCCATTTTTTTAATTTAACCAGGCAAATCCCAAAGAGATCGCAGATCTCTTTTGCAATGGAGGCCTGGACCTGAAGGCAGCCTAACATGCATGTTTTTGTTCTGTGGGAGGAGTACCCGGAGAAAACCCACACAAGCATGAGAAGAACATATAAACTCCATACAGAAAGGACCCCAGTTCCAACTGGGAATTGAACCCAAGACCTTCTTGCTGTGAGTCAACAGTGCTAACTGCTGAGCTGTCATGCCACAATGACTGCCATCCATGCCTCCATCTGTCCATGCATCCATCCGTCCGACCATCCATCCGTTCATCATCACTGCTGATGTCTTTCCACCCTGGCACCTCTCTGATGCTTCACAGTTGCTACTAAATGTTCTATTGGAGGAACCTCATTCACTTATGCATGCTCACAACCACACACAAATGGATGCAGGGATGTATAGTAGATGTATGTAGATGGGTATATAAATGAATATAAATATATATGTATGTATATTGTATATATATTTGTAGGTATGGGTATGTGTATTTATAGAAATATTTGCAAGGTCATGAATATTATCAGTCTTTATGCTTGTATGTTTCGTTGTTGTGTTCTGTCATGTGCTTTGCAGGATTGTGGACGGAGGTTTGGTGTGTTTGCCTTGTGCTCTTTCTGTGGACAATTGTTGTTTTGTTGTTTTGTTTTGTTTTGTTGTCTCACTTTCTCTTTTCTTTCTTTCTCTATTAAAAAAAAAATAAAAAAAAAAAAAAAAAAAAAATAAATAAAAAAAAATATAAAAAAAAAATAAATAAAATAAAAATAAAAAAAAAAAAAATATTGGAGTGAGAGGATGGCTATAAGGTGTGAAGGGAGGCCATCTATAAATGGAAAAAA
>JBBPBX010001538.1:9585-25097 GCA_038048925.1 Garcialebias charrua | reverse complement strand
GAAGCAGAGTTCTGGACACGGCTGGGCTGCCTACTGTTAACAGAACCCATCTGGCCTTCATCACTTCATCATCAGTCCAACCTGAACAGGAAGCTAAATAAACTGGAGGTGCCTTTCACTCTTCTGACTGCTGGAAACATCCTTCACCATCGTCCATGAGTCATGTGACCCATGAGTCATGTGACCCATGAGTCATGTGACCTTTGTTTAACGGAGACCCCAGACAGCTAAACGTCCTCCGTTACTTCATCTGGGCCTCTTCTGAAAACCTTCTCCTCTCACCAACACCGCAGGTCTTCTTATGCTCAACAGTACTGCTCTTCAACTTCATGACTTTTCATGTTCCTCTTGGAAAATATTGTTTTTCCTCACAATAGATTAGTCAGTCCTTTATCCACCTTATTCCTACGTCCCATGATGCTTTGCGCGAAATGTGTACACGACTTCCGGTTGACCGGAAACACCGTTTTTTTACATGCGAGTAATACAGTTGAAGACAGTCCAAACTTTGTTGTTTTAGTTCATTAAAAATGTGGGAACACCACTCGTTTCGTTAAAAGAGGAGGGACAAATAAAAAGAAATTACAGATGTTACCTGATCGCGCAGACATAATTTAAAAATACATAAATAGCGAACGCGTTTGCTCCGGCCTCTCGGCTAAGGTTTATTAGCAGCTAACTCGGCTAAAAGTCACGGTCGCGTCTGAGATCTATCATTTTAAGACAGTAAATCTTCCAAAACTCTCATTAATAAACCCTCCCCGAATAAAAAGATGTTACCTGATCACGCAGACACAGCCATAGAGTAGGATGCAGGAACACTCTTTCTTTGTTTTGGGTCCGTGTTGAAAACACTGTTGTTTTAGCCAAAGATTTAGCTTGGTCCGGTTGTTGGTGCAGCCGCGAACAGCACAGCAGGTACCTGAACCCCGGTAGGACATTTCAGTAAACGTTACGTTTAAACAAAAGCTGTGTTTGCTCCGATAAAATGAATGAAAATAACTTTCAAAAACACCCGCGATCCATACTCCGCCTATGGAATACAGGCACTTCCGGTGTCGGACAGGAAGTACAATGCACATTCGTTTCTACAGTGACGACACCAAGAATAAGGTGGATAGCAATCTCAGCCTGAAATAAAAACATAACATTTACATGATTTTTTTTTTATTCTAACTCTTTGAGGTTCTTTAATAAAAATAAAAAATAAACTCCACATTTCTGTTAAAAAAATGAATAAAATAAAATGATCAAAATATTGCAGCACGGTGGCGCAACTGGTAGAGCTGCTGCATCTCAGCGAGAAGGTTGCCGGTTCAAATTCCGGTCCGGGGGCCTTTCTGGGTGGAGTTTGCATGTTTTCTCCGTGCATGCGTGGGTTTTCTCCGGGTACTCAAGTTTCCTCCCACAGACCAAAAACATGCATTGGATTTTGGCTCGTGTCAAAATCCAAGCCAGGGAGGTGGAAGCGTTTACCAGACACATTAACTCTGTTGATAACAACATCAAGTTCACCAGAGAGGATGCTAACGACAACAAGCTGCCTTTGTTGGACTGTTTGGTGCATATGGAGGGAGATGACAGTCTCAACATTGAAGTTTACAGAAAACCAACCCACACAGACCAATATCTCCTGTTCGACTCTCACCATCCACTGGAGCACAAACTTTCTGTCATCAGAACTTTACAGCACCGGGCAAAACACATCCCCACAAGGACAGAAGGGAAGGAAAAGGAACAGAAACACATCAAAAAATCTCTGCAAACATGGGCTTTTGTCAAGTCAGCAAGGAAATCTGTTAAACACAATAATGAACAGAAAAAATCTAACAGACGGAAAAACATTGTCATTCCTTATGTTGCTGGAGCCTCAGAGAATTTCAGAAGGATTTTCTACAAACACAACATCCCAGTACATTTCAAACCTAGCAGGACTCTCAGACAGAGGTTGGTCCACCCTAAAGACCAAACCCCCACACACAAACAGAGTGGTGTGGTTTATGCAGTCCAGTGCAGCGAGGTCTGTTCAGACCGTTACATCGGAGAAACGAAGCAACCTATCCACAAAAGAATGTCTCAACATAGGAGAGCTACCTCCTCTGGACAAAACTCAGCTGTTCACCTCCACCTCACGGACAAGGGTCACTCATTTGAGGACCAGAATGTTCAAATTTTGGACCGAGAGCACAGATGGTTTGAGAGGGGGGTGAAGGAAGCTGTTTATGTTAAGAGAGAAAAACCTTCTCTTAACAGAGGAGGAGGTCTGAGATTTCAACTTTCTAAGACTTATAACTCAGTTTTGGATTTGATTCCGAAACGTTTTACACCGGATGGGAGCAGGGATGTCTTGTCTGTAAATTAGACTAACAAAGTTCTCTGAGTAGCCTCTGTTGTTGGTTGGGAGGTGTTTTTTGTCAATTTACATACAGTTTTGTGTCTTCTACCAGAGACCTCAAGGGAACCCCCTACTGTTAAGGTGTGATCTTTCAATTTACATGTATGTGTTACAAACCCCCTTCTGTTAAGCTGTGATGTGTTGTTTTGTCAATTTAAATAGAATGGGCATGTTATCTCAGGTATGTTGTGGTGTTATTTCAGTTTCCAATTTCATATGTTGGTGCGTGGCTTGTCAGCCTGTATAAAACTTCTCGGTCTCACAGCTTCCATTCATTCAGAATTGAAAAAGACTTCTGGACAGAAGTCAAAACGTTTTCTGCAACAAATAAAGTCCAGTTGATCCTGTATTGAACGCCTTTTTTGATTTTTTTTTTATGTCACTCACCAGTGTTGCCAGATTGGGCGGTTCACCGCGATTTTCCTTCTGACTTTTGCGGGTAAAGAGTGCTTTGGGTGGGTGGGACTCTATCTGGCAACACCGGTCACACCGGTGTTTACACAAGTGTGTCTTTACATCCGGGGCAGCGTCGGCAGCGCCGGGACCCTCCATCAATGTAGAGGCGTCTGCGGCACCGGGACCCTCCATCAGTAGTTGGGGCGTCTTCTATAGCAACTTCATCCGGCGAAGCCATGCTGTCCGTGACGCTGACTTGCTAGGGGCTGCTAGCATTAGCGACTCGCGAGACAACATTACCTCTCAACGAGAGATATCGCGGGAGTTTAATATCGCGAGATCTCTCGTTACACCCCTATAGAACAGTGTTTAATTATCCCCTAATGAAACGTTTTTTGAAGGGTGCTTGCCGTCTTAGGCTGGTTTCCCGGTCCTTGACTCCTCAGTGGGACCTGGTTAATGTGTTAAACGCACTAAGGATCCTTTTGAGCTGCTAAATGAGGTTCCACTAAAGTTTCTGTCATTTAAAACGGCTCTGTTGTTGGCTCTTACGTCAGCTAAAAGAGTAAGTGACCTTTCTGGACTGTCTGTTTCTCCTTCCTTCTTAAAGATGCAAGGAGATGGGAGTTCTGCTGAACTTAGGCCTAATCCAGCATTCATACCAAAGGTCATAACGTCTTCATTCAAGTCCAGGATCATCACACTGGACTGTTTTTGCCTTCCTCCTCACTCTAAACCAGAGGAGGAGCAGCTACATTTGCTTTGCCCGGTTCGAGCTCTCAAATACTGTATTATGTAGAACGCACAGCCACAATACGTAAATCTGATAAGCTCTTTGTACATTTCAGAGAAGGCTCTCAGGGTCAACCTTTGACCCCTCAGCGGTTGTCGCATTAGTTGTGTGAGGCCATCTCCCAGGTTTAAGGGCGAGGCATAGCTCTGCGCTAGCGCGAGGCCACGCGGCGCCACGCTGTGCGAGCTCCGCTTGCACAAGCCTTTGAATGCTCGCGCGAACGCGCCAAGCTCAAATTTTACGACCGCTCACGCGCGCGCGGTGTCTCACAATAAACTGGCCTGGTGGCGGACTGTTTTGTATGACACACAAATGAATTAAATTCCTCTTCTTTATCGCTGATCAGGCCTTTTATTTTATTTTTTTGCCAAAAGTCAAGTGATCGCTTGAAGCAGTCACCATTCACTTCCTCCTCCGATGAGGAGGAATGAATGAACTTGTCACGAGTGAACTAAACTCATGTCCAACGTGGATGCGCAGGTTCTAAACATTTCCTTGTGTGCTTGTCTGCTGTGTGGGTTGAAGGACCAGCGCTCCCTGTTTTAATTTTAATTTTTAGGACTTTTTTATTAACATATAAACACAGAACAAAGCTGCACAGCCCTCTGCCTTTTCTTCTAACAGACCTGACATTCTTCTCAGACCCGACCTGTCAATCATATCAGTAGGCTGTCAGCAAATGACCAATCAGCGACCTCAATTTGTCCCCGTAGCTAATTGCTCCGCCCTGCTTCTGCTCAAATGAGCCACACGCTGCTTCACGCTGTGCTCTGCTGTGAACCCCCCACGCGCAACACACACGCGTGGCGCGGCGCTCGCTCCAGCGCGGAACTTTGCCTCGCCCTTTACAGTTCTGCTGGCCTACAGCTTCCCGTGGCCATTAAAGCTCATTCCACTCGAGGGATGGCGACTTCCACAGCCTTGTTCAACGTCTGTCGGTACAGGATATCTGCTCTGCAGCTTCCTGGTCGTCAGTAACTCCTTTTATCCATTTTTATCTGCGAGACGTCTCCAGCTCCTCTTTCACATTTTCTGTCCGCAGGGTTGCAACGGAGTAAAAACTTTTCATTATCAATAAAATTATTGATTAAATGACACATTCTTTTCTGTCTTTATTGATGGGTGATACAGTACAGCAGAGTCAGTAGAACGTGTGCTTCCTGTTTCTGACTCTGCTTCGGTTAATTTTGTTATTTCACCATCAGTTATCAGGTTTCACCTGCTAAGTACATTCAGTGAGGGTGGCGGTTGCCAGGTTGTTTGGTTCCAGTCAGACCCAGTGAGGCATGGACCATATCCTGCTCCGCCTTTAACCCACTAGGGCGTGGCTTAAAGGGCAGCAGCCTGCATGAAATAGAACGTTGGTTACGTATTGTAACCCCAGATTCTATGAATGCAGGCGTAGCCCTTTAAGCCCCTCTGCCTCCCTGGCTCTCAATTGGCTAAAAATTTTACCTTGTTGGGAGTCGATTCTCGGTCAGCAGCAGACTAAATAGCAGACCAAGGCAGGGCCCACGGCAGGTGGGCGTGGACTAGAAGTCTTCAGTGATTGGCGCGATGCGCAGGGATAAACCCACTAGGGCGTGGCTTAAAGGGCTACGCCTGCATTCATAGAATCTGGGGTTACAATACGTAACCAACGTTTGTCTCTATGTCCCTGTGATGGACTTGCGACCCGTCCAGGTTGTCCCCCGCCCCTCACACAGTGATTGCTGGACATGGGCACCGGCGACCCCCGTGACCCAAAATGGAAGAAGCGGGTAAAAGATAATGGATGGATGAAAATATTAGTTTCATGGCAACATTTTAAAAAACAAACAAGCAGGAAAAAACGGGCTCGTCCCTCAATTAGTGCACCCAAAATGATTTTTGTCAGTTTGTTAAAGCTTCAGTATGTAGCTTTTTTTATAAACATATTTCTTCACTCTGTCACTACCTCTTCACAGACTAATGTTAGCCAGGTAATCTCTGAAAAAAAAAAATATATATATATTGTCCCCTTGCTTCTCCAGGTGGTAAATAAGCATTTCTAAAAAGAAAAGGTGACACGCCATTTTCCAGCCAATAAAAACAGAGTTTTTAATCAGCCAATAAAGAGCTGCGTTCCAGTTGTCCTCAACAGAGCTTCTCACGCCCCAACCCACGCCCCCACCTGTCCCAGCCCCAGCGCCGCGCACGTTCTCGTTCAAAGGATTGGAAAGCGATGCAGGACTGTTTTGTATGTCACACAAATGTATTAAATTCCCCTTCTTAATCCCTGATCAGGACTTTTTTTTTTTTTTCCAAAAGTCAAATAATCGCTTCATCCACCGCTCTGTACCGCTTCCTCTGCCGACTGCAATGAATGAGGAAGTGAAATTGTCACGAGTGAATAAAAGTAGGGTTCAACGTGGCTGCCAGAGGCTCTGAAGATTTCCTGGTCTTCTGGTGTGCTGGACTAGCGCTCAATGGTTTTATTTTATTTTTTTAGAAGGTTTTATTAACATATAAACACAGAATATCGCAGCGTCTCCGAGAGACTGCAGCTGGGGGCGGAGCTGCAGATCTCAAGTTCACAGACCATGGACTGTGGCTCCCCTTAGAGCCATATATGGCTCTGAGGGAGAGGGAGCAGAATGCTTTTCCTTGTTAAAAAAATTTCTAAGTGTTTTGGTCATACAGAAATCGCAGATAGCAGCTTTAAAGATTCTAGTCTGGAGTACAGTACCATCAGAACCTTCAGATCCAGTTTCTGAACATGAGGTCTTGTCTTTGGTCAAACTTCCTCGTGTTGCTCAGTCTTCAGTCATGGATGGTTTTATGTTTTACTCGTGCACAACGTCAGTTGTCTTGTTGGTGCTGATACTGACCCGGATATCCAAGTAAGCTTTTGCGACGCAGTGTACCTGCTAATGACGTCCTGCTTAGGGGGACCCAACGGCGGTCTGCTGTTCTGGCCCGTGCAGCGTTCGAGTCTGTGGTCTGCCTGCAGGTGGAACAGATGTTCCGTAATAAATGTTTACTTCTGCTATTTTTATCTTCTTCTCTTGGCTGCTCCTTCTTCAGCGTCACCACAGCAAACTAAAGGCTCTAGTATAGCTCTGCGTACGTCCATACGCGTGTCAGTACACAGACAGTTCAGCCCCACACCCCAACGTACGTTCTCGCGTACATTCTCACGTTTTTGCACGTTTTCGCACAAAATTCTTGACGTCATTTGAGCAGTTGCAGCGCAGAGCGTTTACCTACGGGACAAATTGAGGTCGCTGATTGGTCATTTGCTGACACGCTGAATTAAGAGTTTTTATTAATGATTTTCTGACTAAATGTTTATCAATTTTTATGTTAAGAGTTAATGCTTAATTCAACACTTGTGAGAAAAAACATTTTAGTTTAGTGTCAAGATGTTTCATTACAGGTAGTCCCCGACTTACGAGCGCTCTGACCTACGAGGTTCCGGACTTACGAGCTGGCGAATTTTTGGAAAAAACGCAAAAAATACCAAGTTTTTCTGTGTTTTTTCACCACAGTTCGTTAGCTAAACATGTGGACACACGTTTCCGATCATTTTTATGCACTCGTAAGCAGTTTTTCGATGAAAAACGAGTGTTTGTAGTCGCGCTAGCAAAACCGTTCCAACTTACGAGCGAAATTCCGGACTTACGAGACACGTGGCGGCCGTTCCAAGTTACGAATTTTCGCTTTACGAGCAACTCGTTGTAACGGAACTCGCTCGTAAGTCGGGGACTACCTGTAAACTGTTTCTTGAAGTGGGGGGTTTGTGTGGCTTTGCTTCAGAGGTCCAGAGTTTTCTTTGAAGGATTAAGGGCCCAATCCTTCTCGAAAAACTGGTCTTTGATGGAATGAATGCATATCACCCATCTCACTTCAACCTTGGCAGTTCTTCTGAAAGGGAGTTAGGCAAATAATATGTTTCCATGCATCTCACAGCCAAGTTTGTAAGATGTGTAAAATGTTGATGAGCACAGCTCAGCAATTAAGGGCAAACTGACCTCGTGGCTGATAGATGAAACAGAAAGCTTTTTGACAGTGCCTGGTACTATCTTGAAAAACAAAGTTTGATTGAAAACAGATTTAACTGGGAGTGAATGCTCACAAAGGTATAAATTGAGAAGCGCTCGGATAAACAATTTGAGAGTCTGCCGTGGTCCTGATCAGATGCTCGGCTGCGTTGACATGTATCCCTGCCAGAAACTGTGATGGCTCTCCCAGTTGTGTCAAGAGGTGAGGGATAATGATTTTACGTCAATGCCTTGTTGTGTGTGTGCTGTTTAAGTTCTGTGGCGGAGTTATTGACACATTTCTCTAGCAGATAACAGTTTGTGTATCTGAACATGTATGTTTTTACTTTTTTCTGTCACAAGACTTCTTTAATAAATATCCATTATTTTTAATTAAGTATGTTTGTTTTCTTCCAAACTAGTAAGTGTGCCCACCTTTCACGGACTGACAAAGATGATAAAACATTAACCATTTGGGTTGATCAGAAATTTCATAGAACACACGCCTACTGAATTGATTGACAGGTCGGGAGGGGGAAAAAAGACGAGAGCTGGCAGCTCCAGCTGCAGTGGTGTTCTGTGTTTATATGTTAATAAAAAGTTCTAAAAAAAACAAAAAAAAAAAACAGGGAGCGCTGGTCCTGCAGCCCACACATCAGACCAGCACACCAGGAAATCTCCAGAACCTCCCGCAGCCACACTGGACCCGAGTTTAATTTGCTTGTGACAAATTGGTTCATTTCTCATCATTTCAGTCATGGAGTCAACGGAGAAGGAAGAGATCACTGCCTTTTGGCAAAAAAACTAAAGAAAAGACCAGATCAGGGATGAAGAAGAGGAATTTAATACATTGGTGTCACATACAAAACAGTCGGGCAGTTTATTGTGCAACAACGCGTTTGCGTACGCGGTCGTAAAATTTGAGTTTTGCGCGTACATGCCCTGCGGGGGTACGCTTGTACCACTGCGTACATACGTGCGTATGGATGTATGCAGAGCTATACGGGGGGCTTAACTCGCACGAAGACTTGGTGATTGTTTTTACACTTTTCACTCTGTAATCAGTCTGTAATCATTCTGTAATCATTCGGTAATCAGTCTGTAACCATTCTGTAATCATTCTGTAACCAATCTGTAACCAGTCTGTAATAATAATAATAATAATAATAATGAATTCAATTTATAACGCACTTTTCATTAATGAAAATCTCAAAGTGCTACACGGTGCAACAGAAATTAAATGTCAATAAAACAAGTAATAAAACAAGTAAAATCAATAACAGTATCAACTAAGATCAAAAGTAGAATCATGAGGAGGCAGAGTATGCTCGGTTGAAAAGAAAGGTCTTCAAGCCGCTCTTAAAGTCAACCACAGACTGTGGGACCCTCAGACAGTCAGGAAGAGAGTTCCACAGGCGGGGGGCAGCCACACTGAAAGCCCGGTCTCCCATGGTCCTTAATTTGGTTCTCGGAATGTGAAGGAGATTACTGTTCTGTGACCGCAGCGACCGGGTGGATGAGTGTGGAATAAGAATATCCTTCAGATAATCTGGTGAAGTTCCATGTAAGCATTGATGTGTAATGAGAGCAGTTTTGTACTGAATTCTGTAGGCGACAGGAAGCCAATGAAGGTTATGAAGAATGGGCGTAATATGTTCAAATTTACGAACTCGCAACAAGATCCTTGCAGCACTGTTTTGAATATATTGAAGTTTCTGAAGGTTTTTGCCAGGGATTCCAATAAACAGGGAGTTGCAGTAGTCGAGCCTGGAGGAGACAAAAGCATGGACGAGCTTCTCAGCATCGGAAAAAGTTAGGGATGGGCGAAGTCTAGAGATGTTTCGAAGATGGAAGAAGCAAGTTTTAAACAGAAGCTTAATGTGATTTTCAAATGTAAGATTGGAGTCCATTTTTATTCCAAGATTTGTAACAGAGGTGGAGAGGGGGATGTCTTGTCCAGAAAAGGAAAGTGTTGTTATAGTAGATGTCTGTACCTGGTGAGGGGTGCCAATCAGTATGGCCTCGGTCTTGGAGCAGTTTAATTGAAGAAAGTTCTGATTCATCCATGCCCTAATTGCCTCCAGGCAATTATAATAATAAGTCTGTAATCACTCCGTAACCAGTCTGTAACCAATCTGTAATCAGTCTAATCACTCTGTAATCAGTCTGTAATCAGTCTGTAACCAGTCTGTAACCAATCTGTAATCTGTCTGTAATCATTCGGTAATCATTCTGTAACCATTCTGTAATCAGTCTGTAACCATTCTGTAATCAGTCTGTAATCATTCTGTAATCAGTCTGTAATCACTCCGTAATCAGTCTGTAACCAATCTGTAACCAATCTGTAACCAGTCTGTAATAAGTCTGTAATCACTCCGTAACCAGTCTGTAACCAGTCTGTAATCACTCTGTAACCAGTCTGTAATCACTCTGTAACCAGTCTGTAATCACTCTGTAACCAGTCTGTAATCACTCTGTATCTGTAACCAGTCTGTAATCACTCCGTAACCAGTCTGTAATCACTCCGTAACCAGTCTGTAATCACTCCGTAACCAGTCTGTAATCCCTCCGTAACCAGTCTGTAATCCCTCTGTAACCAGTCTGTAATCACTCTGTAACCAGTCTGTAACCAATCTGTAATCACTCTGTAACCACTCTGTAACCACTATGTAGTCCAAAAAACATGCATGTTAGGCTGATTGGTAACTCTAAATTGACCCTGGGTGTGAGTGAGACAGGTCCCTCTTGTAAATGAGTCCCCGTGGGTCAACGAGGCTAGCCTGTATAAATAAAGGTTGAATGAATGAAAAAAAAAAATTCTGTAACCAGTCTGTAACCAGTCTGTAATCACTCTGTAACCAGTCTGTAATCACTCTGTAACCAGTCTGTAACCAGTCTGTAATCAGTCTGTAATCAGTCTGTAACAGTCTGTAACAGTCTGTAATCAATCTGTAACAGTCTGTAATCAGTCTGCAGTGTTTCCCCTACATAACCTGCCATGGCGGGGTGGGGGGACGGACAGAGACACGTCCTGAGCTGCACAGCCGTTGTTGCGGTTTCTTGGGCTTGTTTTGAAAGTAAATTCGCTTGTTTGGGCTTGTTATTATTTGTTCTTTATTATTTGTCTAGAGCAAGGGTCTGCAACCTTTTCGATCCAAAGAGCCATTTCTGCTCCTTTGTTCACTAAATTAAACGTGACCGGAGCCACAACACCTGCTGCAACTGGGATTTTCAACTGGTGGCCCACGGACCACTTTAAGTTTGTTGGAGGACGTTTTTCTGGCCAGCAGGAGTGACTTTATAAAACTAAAAATTTCTAATGATTTTTAACATTTACTGCTATTTTTACATTTTAAGATAAAATAAAAGACAAGATTCTTGTAAAGAAGGAAAAATTTATATAGTTTTGCCCAGTTTCTAAAAACTAAAATGATAAGGCCTATGTGATTTATTTTTTTAACTGTAGAAAAAATAGGTATCCTACTTAAAAGAAATAAAGCATAAAGTGAAAGTATGTTTTACTCCTTGTAATGTAGGAAAACTTCTAAAACTAACCCTTCCAGTTGTTATAAGAACCAATACAATTCAGTTTTATGTCAGTTTTGGTCAAAGCTTGAAAGAGCCGCTGCAGAGGGACCAAAGAGCCGCATGTGGCTCCTGAGCCTCAGGTTGCAGACCCCTGGTCTAGAGTGACAAGACCACATTAAAATGAGCTCCAATAAGTGGAGGAAATATGGGAAAAAAATAATAAAGAATGGGAGAAAGAGCACACACTTAAAGCATGATTCAGGATAGAGATTAAAGAAAGTTTTTTGTTGACTTAGCTTACTATGAGTTTGCTGTTTAATTTTTTTATTTTTTTATTTGTACGCATCCTTTATGATTGTCTGTTGTTGTTGTTGTCCACTGTTGTCATCACTCAGTTTAAAATTCAGGTCTCTCTGGTAAATGAGTCCCAGAGACTTAATGGGATTATTTTGAATAAATATGCCAAATGTATTTTTATTTTTTAGAGTGGATATGTTCTTCAAAGTCTTTAGCATAATTTTGCTCTTTATATGTAATGCCTGTATGTTTATACTGTTTAAAAACGGCCCTTGTTTTACATGATGGGGTGGGTTGCCTGCAGGGCTTGTTTTGGGCTTGTTTTCATGGGGCTGGTCGCTTGTTTCTGTCTCGATATACTGGCAGATAGAGACAAAGCCGAAAGCGCGCAGTTTAAGAGCAGAGGAGAGCCAAAGATTTCAGCCGCGTTCAGTTTTATTTATTTATTTTTCGGTGGAGGTGAGACTAGGGTGAGCCATGCGCTCAGTGTGTGTGTGTGTGTGCGTGTGGAGCCGCGCGGAGCTGCAGCCGAGCAGAGGAGAAACTTTTCAGCCACGCGTTCGTTTTTTTTTTTTTCCCATCCGTGGGGATGAGAAAGTGAGCCGTGCGCGTGTATGTGTGGTGGGTGGGGGGTGTCAGCTGAGTGTTCAGCATGAGGCTGCTTTTATGTTTTTTTTTCAGCTAATGCACCTGCAGTGCGAGCTGCTAGTTTAGCATTACATCAGTGCCGACAGGTGTTTGGAGCGTTGGGTAGGCGGGGCACTCGGTTCTGTTGAGGGGGCGGGGCACCCCGCCTATATAATGGTAGGGGAAACACTGGTCTGTAATCAGTCTGTAATCAGACTGTAATCAGTCTGTATTCAGTCTGCATTCATTCTGTAACCAGTCTGTAACCAGTCTGTAACCAGTCTGTAATCAGTCTGTAATCATTCTGTAACCAGTCTGTAACCATTCTGTAATCAGTCTGTAATCATTCTGTAATCATTCTGTAATCATTCTGTAACCAGTCTGTAATCAGTCTGTAATCAGTCTGTAATCAGTCTGTAATCATTCTGTAACCAGTCTGTAATCATTCTGTAATCAGGCTGTAATCAATCTGTAATCAGTCTGTAACCAGTCTGTAACCATCTCTAGACAAAACATCTGCGGACAGGTGGACCAGAACACCTGCGGACAGGTAGACCAGAACACCTGCGGACAGGTGGACCAGAATACCTGCGGACAGGTGGACCAGAACACCTGAGCACACTGGTGCAGAAGTCTCAGACAGTTCCAGAAATCACTTGAATGTCTCGAAAGAATAAATGATAAAAGGACTGCACCTCTGTGCCTCATGTACCCAGTCATACAGCACTCTGCTACAGAGACCAATCAGAGCTTCAGATCACGTTCAGACACAGATGGGACACACATTGGAGACGATGAGGGGTTCAGTGTCTTGCCCAGAAACACTTCAGTATGTGACTCCTGGTGGAATCGTACCCACAACTCTCCCACTGGAGGACGACTGCTCTAACCGCTCAGCCACAGCTGCCCCCAAACAACAAAATATTCAGTTAAGTGTACCGTGCTTTTAGTGAAGACAGTTTCATTAGTTGAATATTTTGTAACTAATGCAGCGACTGATTTTTATTACGCCAGATTCACGTGCTTTATGATTTTTATTTCTTTACAGAGGTTTCCAGTGTTTTAATGATCTTTGCATTTTATCTTTATTTTCTTAAAAGGTAAAAGGTAAAAAAAGTCATTCAACACTTGCTCTTCTCAAGGGCGGACGTCTCCTCTCGGTCTCCACTTTGCTTTTGCTTTGTCTGTGAAACTGTCTGAGAGCCTCTCTTCTACAAAATCTTCAGAATCATAACTATGGACTTCAATTTGGTCAGTTGGTCCCTTAACACAACTGATAACATTTCTTCAACAAGAAGACAGGCTGTAGGCGAGATGATTTGCCCTGTTGGCATACACATCTGGATATCTCATCGACTTGAAGACTTGATGATGTGTCTATCTCTGCTGTCATCTGTGGATCTTAAGGACACATATTTAATTGGATTTAGTCAGAGAGTCTTTATTGTCATTTGCACCGCATCTAATTAATCAGATTGTGTCCAGGAATCAAAATCCTGTTGTTTTCTTTAAAATCATTGATTCTGTTCTGAATCCTTCACGCCGTGCTCTTGTGGAGTCTTGCCCTGCACTATGTGAAAGGTTTTTACAGTTTTTTGTTGATAAGGTCACTTTGATTAGGGCTCAGATCATGCCCTCTGTAATTGACCCCTCCGACTATGTGTCTTGCACTGGTGTTTTTCAGTGTTTTGATTATGTCACTTTAGAATCCTTACAGGAGGTGGTTAGTCATCTAAAACCTACTGGTTCCCTGGATGATGCTATTCCACCTCGTCTGTTTAATGAGGTCTTTTCTACTATAGGCCTTTCGGTTCTTGCCCTTGTAAATAGTAGTTTGTCTTCAGGTGTTGTCCCTGGAAACCTAAAACATGCAGTTGTCCAGCCTTTGATTAAGAAACCAAATTTGGATCCCGATATCCTGGGAAATTATAGACCTATCTCTAAATTGCCTTTTGTTTCTAAGATTCTTGAGAAGGTAGTCTATGATCAACTAATGGCTTATCTTGTTGAGCATAACATTTTAGAGGTCTTTCAATCTGGTTTTAAATCATTTCATAGTACAGAGTCAGCACTTTTAAAGGTTTTTAATGATATATTCCTTTCAACAGATTCTGGTGACTATGTTATTTTGGTTTTGTTGGATCTTTCGGCTGCTTTTGACACTGTTGATCACAATATTTTATTTACACGTTTGGAACAGTGCGTGGGCATTGGCCATACAGCCCTAAACTGGTTTAAATCTTATTTGACAAATCGTACATTTTGTGTCTCTCTTGATGGCCATAGGTCCTCATCTGCTCCTCTTTCATATGGTGTTCCACAGGGCTCAATTTTGGGCCCTGTTCTTTTCCTGTTGTATCTTCTTCCTCTTGGCTCCGTTTTTCGAAAACACGGGATTGCCTTTCATTGCTACGCAGATGATACACAGATTTATGTACCGGTAAAGAAAGCAGACCACACTTCTCTCCAGTCTTTGCTTCTATGTTTGGAAGATTTGAAGACTTGGATGTCTCTAAATTTTCTGAAACTGAATGAAGACAAGACAGAGGTAGTGATTTTTGGAAGTTCTTATGGAAAGTCTTTGCCTGTTGACTGCCTACTGACTCGATATATCAAGCCAGTTGTTACGAATCTGGGGGTAAAGATAGATGCAGATCTAAGGCTGGATTCTCACATCAGAACAGTTGTGAGATCTAGCTTTTTTCAGTTAAGGCAGTTAGCAAAAGTGAAACCCATTCTTCCAAGGCAGCATTTTGAAACAGCAATCCATGCTTGTTAGCAAAAGTGAAACCCATTCTTCCAAGGCAGCATTTTGAAACAGCAATCCATGCTTTCGTAACCACTCGGCTGGATTATTGTAATGCACTTTATGCTGGCATAAGTGATTCATGCATTTCACAGCTTCAAAGAGTTCAAAATGCCGCCGCACGACTTTTAACAGGGACACGGAAATTTGATAGTATTTCTCCTGTTTTGGCCTCTTTGCATTGGTTACCAGTGCATTATAGGATTCATTTTAAGATACTTTTGTTCGCTTTTAAAGCTCTGAATGGCCGCTCTCCTCCTTACTTGACTGAGCTACTACAATCTTACACTCCCTCCCGTTCTCTCAGATCAGCTAACCAGCAGTTTCTGAGGATTCCAAAAACTAAGCTTAAGCCCCTAAACTCTGGAATGATCTTCCGAGTGACATAAGACAAGCCTCGTCCATTGTAAAATGGTAAAATGGTAAATGGAGCTTATTTATATAGCGCCTTCCAGCCCCCTCTGAGGAGCCCCAAAGCGCTTTACAATACAAGCCATCTACCCATTCATACACACATTCATACACCGTTAGTGGTAGCCTGCCTTGTAGGGCGCTATCCAGGCCTACCGGGAGCAACTCGGGGTTAAGTGTCTTGCCCAGGGACACAACGACACATGGTGGGTGGATGCGGGACTCGAACCTCCGACCTTCCGATTGGGGGTCGACTGC